>JAZAYU010000336.1:0-72039 GCA_038501625.1 Corbicula japonica | reverse complement strand
ATCCATCAGCTTGCAATTTTACTTGAAATCTTGGTACCAATGTTCCAGTTTGCTTTTAACTGACCATCTGAGTTTATTTCTCTACAGAGAATTAAGGTATGTTAAATGCACAGATTCTGAGTTAGAAGGTGGTAGATTTTGCAAAAAAGAAAGATTATGCACATACAAACTGAAACACAGCACACAGGTTTATGTGAAAAAGATGATTTCTTTGTTGTATATAAAAAAAACAGCTCGAAATTCCATTATACAATGTTATAATTCCTAAGAAATAGTTAGGCACACACAATCAAAGTTAGCTGTTGAATCTCAAAGGTAATCTTGATCATTTTTTTGAGGAATTCTTAGCTTATATATAGTCAAAATACATCTTATTGAGAATTATTGAATTTGCTGAATGAAGTAAAAGCAGCATGTCGTTTTTTTATTTTCATTTTTATATGCCCTTTTGAAAAAAGGGACGTATTATGGGAACATCTGCGGCGGGCGGGCACCGTCTAAAGCGTTTCCGCTCTCTAAGTCAAAGAGTTTTCATCCGATCTATATCAAACTTGGTGAATATGTTGGTGGGCATAATATCTCGACCAAGTTTTATAACCAGCCAAATCCCCCCAGGCACTCCTGAATTATGGCCCTTTAATTGTCCAAAATTTGGGTTTACGCTCTCTAAGTCAATGAGTTTTCATCCGATCTTTATCAAACTTGGTGAATATGTTGGTTGGCATAATATCTCGAGCAAGTTCTATAACCAGCCAAATCCCCCCAGGCACTCCTGAATTATGGCCCTTTAATTGTCCAAAAACTGAATTAGCGGTATCTGCTCTCCAAGTCGAATAATTTTCATCGGATCGTTACGCAACTTTGATGATCAGCATTTTGAAGGGCGTATTTTGTGTCAGTTTGGCACTCTTGTTGTTTCATGTTGATACCTACACATTCATAATGCTTGCATTGAAAACTTTCAGAAAATGGGTTTAAGTTTTGGTATATGACATCATGATGTAATGCCATTTATAAACAAACTGTTTTGGAACCATTTTATGTGGTTTTTCTGTCAAAATAACAGATTGAAAGCATTTTGCTTGGGAAATAAGGAATAAAGTATTTTCACTTGTGGCTATGCCTTATGTGAAAATACAATTCCAAAGCACACTCGGTGAAATATTTTTTTTTAACTGTTAAAAACAAATATCCTTAATTTATTGCTCGTCTGTGCATTTCTAGTACTGGTACAGGGTGAGTGGAATTTGTATGCCTGCATGAATATTGTGACAATAATTACTAATAGATATTTTGAAGTGCTGTAAGTCAGTACCTGGGGATAGTTTTTTGACATTTCTTGATTTTTTTTGTCTCCATTAAAGTATTTCTTATAGATTTTGATACATTGGGATGGTACATTTATGAAATGATTATGTCGAGAGTCAGTAATCACAACTTATTGTTTGTTCTGGAAAAAAGGTGTCATTGACAGAATTATTTCTTTATAGAATTTGATAGAGTCCATAGATTTTTAGTTGATATAACTGATTTGGATTTGTATTTTGAGCAGAAAGGAATACATACAGATTTGTGTTGAACAACGTTGACATAGTAAAATTTTAAAATCCCCTTCTATTCTGTTATTTTGTTTGAACAGTATTGTTGGCCCTAGCTTGTGTTGTTTTGTGCTTTATTTGTGATGTATGTCAGGGCTGAAGATTATAAAACTGAGATTAGAAACCAGTCTCAAATCTCAAGCATCTGATTGACTGAAATGGCCAACCAGTGCCTAAGGTTATAAAACTGAACATGGAAACCAGTCTCAAATCTCAAGCATCTGATTGGCTGAAATGGCGACTGATTGCCATTTCAGCCAATCAGATGCTTGAGATTTGAGACTGGTTTCCATGCTCAGTTTTATAACTTTGGACACAGATGCTTGAGATTTGAGACTTGTTTCAAATCTCAGATTTATAATCTTGGGGTCAGTTGTTGTTTGTTTCTGTGTTGCACCTCAAACTGAATCTTGCTGTTACGACATTGCATTGCATATAAATATCACCTCACATTTGGCTAAGGGTGCTTTGTTTTATAAAACACCAATCATCAGAGCACTTGGTTGGTTAATAGGGAAATAATTTATGTTAGTTTATGGGATGAACACACTTTCATTTCCTTGTTTTGAAGATACAGTTTCCAGTCAATTTGGAAAATCAGACATTTGGCATTTTGCAGAATGTATGCGATGCAAAATTGAACCTGCTGCACAGTAAGGTTAATAACAAACTTTTCTATTGGTAAATGGGAGCACATTGATATAAATATATATGAACAGAACTTTTATATTATACCAATAATTCATTTTTGTGAAATTCCCAATTTTCTTAAAATAGCATTGAATTTCATTTATGAGTTCACTAACCCAAGATATATTGTATGGCTTTTCATGAGTATTACAAGACCTATATCTTAGCAAGTTGTCTTGGTGCTTCATGAGAGTACTGTAGCTCCTAGATATATAATTAGATTGTATGGAGCACGTTACGGGAAAAGGTACCTTCGGACAGTTGACATCAGTCTTAGAAATGACGTCATAAATTTGTGCAGACGGACATTATTTATTAGCATTTTGCAGTAAAAATACCATTTTATTGTCTAAATGTGTAACAAAATCACATTTTAGTTATAAGAACTTGATTTATATTTATAAGTTCTTTCTAAATTTAGTAAAAACTAAAAGATCACTAAAAATGGCCGAAGTTACCTTTTCCCGTGATGAGCCCCATATTATGTTGTTCTTGTTGTTATCATAGTTTGAGTTATTGTCTATGCTTCTACACTTTTTCAGAGGCTAAGATCGGAGCTTCTGGACCGTGACAGAATGATAGCCGAGCTTCGGGTGCAGATAGAAGCCAACAGAGTAAGCAACCTTGATCAATGAATATTGTTTTTCACTAAACCTTTATTACATGGGATGCCATTTTTTACCACATGGGTAAACAGTGTAATTCCAGATCAGCCAGAACATCCATGCCATCTGATTGGATCTATAGTGTTCCCTAATTGGTCTGAAACAACCTAATGAATCTAAAATTAACAGTGTAGTTTCTGATCTGATGGCACAGATGTGCCGGCTGATCTTGATATACGATGTTTGTCCAATGCAAGAAAGGCATTTCTATTCAGTAAACTTAAAGGGTTAGTGAAGTGAATTGTTATGGTAGTTTCTAGATTACATTTATTTTATTCCATCTATAATGTAGTTGCTTCAATTCATTAGCTTGCATTTGATCATAAAAATTTATTGGTGAAAGTTCGAAAATAGCCTAACCCTGTTTTCAAAGCTTTAAATCAGTGCAGTTTCTTTAGAATTGTGTCCACTTGTGTTTGCTGTTTAGTTGTCTTAGGAACCCATGGCACTTATTATGTTTACACTCTATTAATCTGCCGTGGGAAATATGGCATTGTGTACTTCATTTTGACCTCAATATGCATAGTAAATGGAAAATAATCTTGTATTGAACAGCCAATTAGAATTGGTGTCAAATTTGGTTGTAGTTGGATTTCATTCGACATGTAAAGAACAGCCAATCAGAATTGGCGTCACATTAAGCATTCAATTTCAAATCTTAACATTTTGCCGTCATTTAATTTTCACTTTTATTAGACCACAGAAAGAGTTAAGCATGGAATAAAGTTACAGGATTTACATAACATGACATTGAAGGAATACAAGTCAAATTTCCGAGATGAAGGATGGAGTAGAATGCAATACTCACACCTGTGTCCAAGACCATAAAACTACGATTGCAACCAGTCTCAAATCTCTAGCATCTAATTGGCTTTAGTGGTGACCAGTCACCATTTTAGCCAATTAGATGCTTTAGATTTGAGACTGGATTCCAGATTTAGTTTAATGATTTTGGGCCCTGGGGAATCCAAGAATCATGTTTAGTTGTCTAGGAGACATAGAGAAATTGATGTATGCTCAATGTTATAACTAGCATGTGTAAGAAAACTTACTCTTCCAGCATTTTCCAAGATCAGAAAGCCTGTACTGTCTTAAGGTATTTGAATTTTCAAAAGAACATTTGAATTGTATATTATGCTGTGATTGGCTAGAAGTTATGATTTCATTTTTATGTCACTGCAAATATTCTATTTTAAACAGTGATGTCACCAGGATCGTTTTTTTCAGATGATGCCATAAGTGATGTCATTAAGAAGTGTTACATTAATGATGTCATTTAGAAATGTTACACCAATGATTTCATTAACCCTTTCTTCCATGTATACGCATTTTTACACATGTGAAGATCAAGATCAGCCAGCACTGGTCGCATTTTGGTCAGAAATATCCTAACAAATAAAAAAAGTGAAAGGTGCAAATCCAGATCAGATGGCACTGTTGCTTACACAATAAAGATGTGTCTATGGAGGAAAGTGTTAATGATGAAATCGAGAAATGTTACACTGATGACAAAAATGATGATGTCATTAATGATGAAATCGAGAAATGTTACAATGATGATGTCATTAATGATGTCATTGAGAAGCATTACACTGATGTCATTAAAGAAACTTTTCACTGCTTATGCCATCAGTTCTGGTATCGAGAAGTATTACACTGGTGATTTCATCAAAGAAGATGTCATCATAATAATGTTTGATGATGTCATTAATTGCCTGTAGGAGGAGAATCTAGCCCTGACAAAGTTACAGAGCTCCCTCGAGTCCACTAGGGGGCATTTACAGAAGGAATTGAGAATGAAAGAAGCTGACTGCAACAGAATGGCTGTACAAGTTAGGGTAGGTCATCATTGCTAACCCTACCATCCTCTTTCAACCCTCTAATCCTTTCAGTTCCATTACATCTTTACTCCATGGTATAATGCTTACTCCATGAAATATGGTTTACTCCACAAAGTATTGCTAAATCCATGGAATATAGCTTTCATCATGGAATATAGTTTTGTCCATGGAATTTTGCTTACTCCATGTTATATAGCTTATTCTATGGAATATGGCTTACCTATGAAGTGTTGCTTACTCTATGGTACATAGCTAATTCCATTGCAGATGGAATACTACATGAAAAATTGCTACTTCAAAGTAATATGACTTACTCCATGGATTATGGCTAATTCCAAGGCATATCTCTTACTCGATGGAATATTGCTTACTGGGTTACTCCATGAAACAGGCTTACTCCATGGAATAAGTTAACTCCTTGGAACATTGCTTAATACCAGGCCTTATAAAGAATTTCTGTCTTTTATATTTAGATCTAGGTCTTTCTTTCAAATTGTTAATGGGGTTTATTTGCATTGGGAGAAAGTGGTGCTAGATTTGGATGATGCTGTCAAAACTTATTTGAAATTTTAGGCCATTTACGTGTTGCTTGTAAATCACAGACAAATTTTTCACTTCCGTCGTCACATTATACTGTATAAACAATGTTTGAGTCATAAATTTTATATTTCAAATCACTAAATAACAGCTATGGTCAGGCCTTTCTATATTAATGTTGTTATTTCCAAAGTAGAAACTGTACTACCATATATTATGTATTGCTATTATAAAATTATAAGTTCCAAACTTGCACCATTCCAATTCCGAGTGTTTACATTGTGTGTGTCTTCATTTTCTATGATATTGCTACCGTAAAGCTACTAACCTAGTCATAGCAGTGTGTAACAAGCTTTACTTCAAATAGGGTAGTCGTAGGAAAAGGAATGTTTTTTGTGTATCATTGATAGTCAGCTAAAATTTAAGATGTTGATTGAATGTGGGAAATTTGACAGATTTCTCAAAAGATGTTAGTGGTATACTTTTTAGGCTTGTAGTTTCGAACGGCTTAGAATACTAAAAGAAGTAAAAACACCTCTTATTCAGGCTTAGTATTTCTGCTCAATTATATGTAGGCAAAATTTTGTGAGGAAACTCGGAAAACGATTTTGGGGCACGTTCCACCTTAAAGCAGTGCTTATTTTCAAAATATTGATAGCAAACTTACACCATTTCAATTGGAATCAAAAAAGTCTCTGTATCAGTCTGTCTATAAACAGACAAATTACAATTAATAATCATTAAACCCTTTCCTCCATATATATATACCTTTTTTGTGTGGGCCAACAGTGTATAGAGGATATTTGTTTGTTTTGAGTGGATATGGAATATATCACATCGAGAAGTGATACAATTAAATATTTTCACGAGCGCATAGCGCGAGTGAAAATATAAAAATTGTATCACTTCTCGATGTGATATATTCCATATCCACTCAAAACAAACAAATTTTCTATTTATTTTATGCTAACTTCAATAAAAATAACAGTACTATTTTTTTACCTACCAATATGTCGTGTATGAATACATTGACAGTTGTGTCAGGCCAATCTTCATACAGAGTTGTCGTTCCTTGCAGTCTGAGTTACTGTGGTAAAAAACCAGGGCCCAAGTTCATAAAACTAAATCTGGAGATCAGTCTCAAATCTCAAGCATCTGATTGGCTGAAATGGCGATTAATCGCCATTTCAGCCAATCAGATCCATGAGATTTGAGACTGATCTCAAAACTTAGTTTTATGATCTTGGGCCCTGGTTCTGATGTAAATCAAACTTCAAAAAAAGTAGTTCGGCACAGTGAGTGATATGGAATATATCTCACTGATAGAACTCAGTATTTCATTGGTTAGCATAAAATAAAAATCTATATCAGCCTGCACATTTGTGCTGTCTGATCGGGATCTGCACTGTTCACTGTTTGATTCGTTAGGTTATTTCTGACCAAAATGGGACCAGTGCAAATCATGATCAGACAGCATTGATGTGCCATCTGATCTGGATCTACACTGGTCGCAAATGAGTAAAAATGTGTATAGTATATGGAGGAAAGGGTTAAATGATCAATTGATCAACTCTGTGAACACTGTGAAATGAATTTGTAAGGTGTACCAGAAAATACACTTAAGGATTGAATTAAGATTTGATGTTCATTTGGGTATGGAAAAACATTTGGGTTGAGTAAATGTTTGAATTCACATTGTTAATGTAACACATCACACTGTGTACTATTAATAATATTGATTTGTTCGATGAATAAAGGTTATTGTAGACAATGATGTTGATGTGTAAATATTTGCTAGGATGCTTTAAAATTTGGAGTTTTTTTAATTATATTGCAGTGTTCATGTTTTGTGCTTTGTAATTAAATCCTTTTTTTTTGTATTTTCTAAAATATTTTTCCTTTGTTTAAAAAATAATGTTTTTCACCATTGGTCTCAATTAGTCCATGGAGTATTGACTGGATATTTTATCTTTCATGATGGGGAAGTTAATCGAGAAATAATATAGACCCACACTGGAAATCAAATATACAGCGACAGCACCAAGCCCTAGCCAAATAAACCCAAGCATGCTAATTTGACCAAGCTTGTCAGGGCAAACCCCAAAGAGTTTGTGTGGCTAACTCGATTAACATGACCATTTATTACACAACATCAGTATCCGACGTTTACTGTTAACAGAACTGGCACATGGAGACTTTCAACAGCTGTGCAAGAGGGAACTGGTTTTGCAATGACATCTGCTGAACTAACTGACCTCATTTCAAAGTTTGGCCTTACATCTAAACATCTTTTAGTTTCCAATAAGTGTCCTATTATTATTGTATTTTGTGCAACATAATGTGTGACTTCTTTTTACGCCAAAGTCGATGTCGTTTATATTGCTATGTGACGTCATTTTACGCCAAATGGCAATGTTATATTGTACATTAAATTACATCATTTTTTCCGCCAAAATAAGTCATTGTTTATAACAGATGTTGATGAAATAGCATTCACCTGAAGAAGAGTGAACTAAACTTGAGACGCTTAGTGAAAGATTGGAAAGTTTGTCTTCCTTTATTCATTCATATGCCAATGAATAAAAATGTGTTCTCAGTGTGATGGATTGAAATTTCCTTTCAACTTACAGACCCTGGAGAGTGACAATGCCCAGAACAAGATAGAGATTGATCATCTGCGTGACCTCGTTGCCAACGCCAAGGAGCGCGCCGAGCGGGACAAGGAAGCCCTGAAGAAGGCAACCAGGTACAGTATGGTAGAGCAGAAACATGATCAATATGTCATTGGATTGAGGGCTGTTCTGATTTTTTTTTCAGAAAAGAATAATGCACAATAAGATATTGAAATTGAAATTATTAAATTTGAAGAAAATAATTAATTAACATTAAAAAAATGGTGCTGCCCTCAATCCTTTGATGAATTCAGCTTTAATCCCCAGATTTTATGTTTTTGAGATATTTTTACTAGATGTTATTATAATCTGGAAACATTGATCTTTGTGGCCTGTTTTTGATATGATTCTTGATGTGAGTTGTCCTAATTGCATGCAACTTTTCTCGTGTATTTCATCCGTCATACCAAATCCATACAGACATTCTTCACAGATAAACTATCACTGAAATCATATGCTTAAATCTTTAACAGGAAACTAAATCCTGCTTAGCTATTAAAAATCAAAATCAAGCCCGTTGCAGGTTTTGTGTCAGACTGTTTAACTTTAAAACTGTAAAGGAGTAGGTTCACGAAGGCCTAATATTGGCCTAAAATATGTAAAATTTTTAATTTTGTTACATATCTTAAATTTTAATGTCATTGAATACATATTATTAAATGGTTATACTTGTCATATCTTAAAATTTTATATTGATTACTGCTAAAGGAGTTTGACAAGGGGCCAGCAAAATTGCTAAAAATGAGGAAAATGTGCAAAAATTCATATTTTTGTCCATTTTCACAACAGATTTTTAAAGGATTTCGATAAGGGCACAGTTCTTGACCAAAATCAAAATTTGACCATGAATTCAGCACAAATTTATACAAAGAAAATTCTTTTTATTAATTATTTTGGCCGAAGCCTGTGCCAAATATGAAAATCATCAAAATATGATGAAAATTTAACAAAAATTGCATTTTGGAAAACATTTTCAAATTCAGACACATTTGACACACTTAATTTTTTATTTTGGTGTATGGGTTTGTCTTCACTTTTTATCTTTTCAAGAAAACAACCATTATATATTATAAAATGCACACTTTAATTGATGTAAATGCAATTTGAAAATTTGATATAATTTTAGGCCAATTTTGAGCCTTCGTAAATCTACCCTTTTATACTGTGGTATGGTACATGTATCTTTTCAATTTTCATTTAATATAAAAAGGACAAATTTCAATTGGTCCTAATTTTAATTACCGGTACTCTTTATTTGTGGGATACAAGTTTAGATCCAGATTAGCCTGTGTCCAAGGTTATAAAGCTGAGCATGGAAACCAGTCTCAAATCTCAAGCATCTGATTGGCTGAAATGGCGACCAGGCGCCATTTCAGCCAATCAGATGCTTGAGATTTGAGACTGGTTTCCAATCTCAGCTTTATAACCTTCAACCCTGAACATTGATGCAGTCTGATCTGGATCTAAACTGATCCTTGGCATAAAGGGTTAAACACATTCTCAAGTTGATGATTCCACAGTATAGACAAGTTCTGCTTTGCTTTATTTTATTAACAGTTATCATTTCATGATAACATGCAATTTTAAACAACACGACTTCACCTCTTAGAGAATGGTTAAAAAAAGAAAATATTTTTATCACGGTTACATGCATTATAAAAGCAACATGACCTCACTGTGCGAGGATGGTTAAAAAAGAAAATATTTTTATCTCAAGGAGATTGTTAAATGTCAAAGAATAGAGTTCTGGTAGTTTTATACTATTTTGTCCCTCGCAACCCCAGAGTTCAGAAGCAGAAGGCAGCGATGAACGAGGATCGTGCTGAACAACTGGCAGCAGAACTTCTCGAGAGAGATGCCAAACTTGAAGACACGCGCACTCAACTTGAGGAGTTTTCATTACGTCTAGAAAAATCTGTAAAAGAGCGCGCTCAAGCTGCTGCAGAGAATACCGCTCTGAAAACGTGAGTATTGTACCGTCGTTAGGGTCTGTCAACCGAATTTATTGTTAAATTTGTTAAAATAGGTAGGCCCATTACAATTATTCATGATTTGAAAGATAGGTTGGTAGTGAATGATTCTCTGCCTTAAAAACAGTTATTAAGGACTTGCCAGGTAATGAAATTGTACAGCAAGATCTAGAATTATCCAAGTGACAAATTAGGGTTTTATCCCGGTCACTACTGTTACTCTGGGTATTATAGATGTTTGATAGACCATATATAATCAAGAAACTAGATTAGAGTTTTTCTTTTACTTTTCTGTAGTAAAGAAATATTCTAAACATACATGTAGTCAACTCCGTAATAAATAATCTACCACCACTTTATATCCCATAGGCGTCCAGTGTAGATCCAGATCAACCCATACATTCTTTTCTGCAAGTCTGATCAGTATCTACACTGTTTTCTTCTTGATACACTGATCTGATAAATCTTTAAGTGACTAGTGTAGGGCCTGATCAAACTACAGATCTGCGGGCAGATCTGGATCTACACTGATTGCACATGGGATAAAAGCCAAACTCCTGGAGTATTGATAAGGGCTGAAGGTTATAAAGCTGAGATTGGAAACCAGTCTCAAATCTCAAGCATCTGATTGGCTGAAATGGTGACTGGTTGCCATTTCAGCCAATCAGATGCATGAGATTTGAGACTGGTTTCCATTCTCAGTTTTAGAACCTTTGGCATTAATTGCTTGTCAGTTAAGAGAAGTATAAGCAATAAGCATGATCATCAGCTTATAAAAGCAAGTCATGGTTGATTGAATTGCTTATAAAGGAGCATGTCATGGGAAAAGGTGCCTTCAAAAAGCTGACATTATAATGTTAAGCTGACTATATTGCTAATTATATATCTATTAGTAAACAGAGTCTAAATGTAATAAAATTAACTTGTAGTTTTGATGAAATAATAAAAAAATTAAGCTCTTCAAATATTGTATCAAATGAAATGTTATAAAAATATCACTAAAAACACATTTTACAATGACATGCCCCAACTCAAATCATGGTTGAATGGTTTTTACTGTTTTCATGCTTTTACTAAGTGCATGTTTGTGGAGAAGATTGATTCTGATGTTTTACTAATTCTGACTTATTGATGTAGTTCTGTATAAACAGACCAAGTTAGATTCAAACCTTAGTTTCTATACCTCATTTCTAAGACAGAACTAAAGGCCTATATAGAGTTTGTGGTGTGTAAGATATTTTTTTCACATTTAGTGGTAATTAAAGTAATTTTCTCTTGAAAACTCTTTTAATTAAACATGCCTTATTTACACCAATATGTGAGCAGATCAGACCAGTTCATATCATTATTTCTGTACTTGCACCAGAAAGGGATCGTGGCTTGCTGAATCAAATGACTGCCATTTGTTTTTAAAAGGTTAACAGTAAATAATAATAAAAAATAATAATAATAATTATTGTTATTATTATTATTTAAAATAAATGATAAATATAATGATAATTTTGATAATTGTTATTATTATTATTATTATTTAAAATAAATGATAAATATAATGATAATTTCCAATATTTAACATTTTCCTCCATAGACACCCTTTATTGTGTGGGCTAACAGTTTAAATCCAGATTGGCTGGCACATCTGTGCCGTCTGATCAGTGCCCAAGGTTATAAAACTGAGTTTGGAAATCAGTCTCAAATCTCAAGCATCTGATTGGCTGAAATGGCAACTCAATTTGAGCATGAAAATTTAAAGGCTTCGTTTCTGTTCACTATATAAAATTAAACATTTTTAACTGAAAATATGACAAAATTGCTCTCAATAACAACTGTTGAATAGATAGTTATTTCTTATTTATGAAGACTGTTAATGTTCTTGACATTTTAAGTTTGAGCACAGAATTGAGTTGAGCATGAAAAAAGTTTTATAATCACGGGGCCAGATGCTTGAGATTTGAGACTGGTTTCCATGCTCAGTTTTATAACCTTCAGGCCAGGACTTAAACTGTTCCCTGTTTGATTTGTTAGGTTATTTCTGACCAAAATGCTATCAGTGCAGATCCTGATCAGACGGCATGGATGTGCTGGCTGATTTCAATCTATAGGCGTATTGATGGAGGAAAGTGTTAGGTAGCATCACTGCACAAAGCCACAACAATGTTGTTTATGAGTGGCATTATTCCACACTTGAATTCTCACAATTTAGGCTGGAGCACACAACACCTGCACTTGATAAAACCTGTACAATGACCAGCAGTATTTTTAAAGAAATTTTACAAATATGTTTTCAGACGTTTGGAAGAGTTGGAGTCACTGTTGGAGCGTGTAGACCATAATTCCAAGGGCCAGATTGAGGATTTGACGGCTAGAATACACAGCAAGAGCTCTGAGATCTCTGGACTTAGTCTTGAAAATGAACGACTCAAGGTACAATGAACTAGAGTGCCATGCACATTATGTTATAAAATATCATGAAACTTGATGGTGTTACTGAATTATGCAAAATATTATCTATGCTTCGGGCCATACTACAAGAAAAGGTGTCATTGGCAATGTTTTTTTTTTAAATTCAAGTTATTACTTACAATTATAGAAATGATCTTTTATTTTCTCATGAACTCATTTTTTGTTTGGTAATATAATTTTGACTAAAGAATGTTATTTTAAGCATAAAGCATAATAAGCTTTGTCGTCTGCTCATCTTTATGATACCATTTCAAGGAATGAGGTAAATTTTCAAAAGACACCTTTTTCTGTGGCTCATCATATAGATTTATAATTATGTCTCCCACCACGTAGTGGTGTGGGAGACATTTTGATTTGCTCCTGTCTGTCTGTCTGTCTGTCTGTCTGTCCGTCCGTCTGTCACACTTGTCCGCTCTCTAAGTCAAACAGTTTTCATCGGATCATCACCAAACTTCATCAAAATGTTAGTGGCCATAATATCTCGATCAAGTTCGATAACCAGCCATATTGCCCAAGGAATCTCAGAATTATGGCCCTTAGTCATTTTTGAAACTATAAAGGTGCATTAGTGAGCCCGAATGGCATCATTCTGAATTTACTATAACTTCTATATAGAAATCTTGTCCATGCTTCTTCTCCAAAACTGCTTGGGGAATTTCATTAAAACTTCACAGAAGTGTTTGTCACCAAGCGTAGTTGTGCATATTGTCAGGAGTTTCCGCTTGGATTAGTTTTGGCCGAGTTATGGGCCCTTTTCTTTACTATATAACTTCCATATTGAAATCTTGTCCATGCTTGATCTCCAAAACCGCTTGGGGGATTTCATAGAAACTTAACAGGCATGTTTGTCACCTAGCCTAGTTGTGCATATCGTCAGGAGTTTCTGTTCGGATTTTGATTTTGATTTGCTCCTGTCTGTCCGTCTGTCTGTCCGTCTGTCTGTCACACTTGTCCGCTCTCTAAGTCAAACAGTTTTCATCGCATCATCACCAAACTTCATCAAAATGTTAGTGGCCATAATATCTCGATCAAGTTCGATAACCAGCCATATTGCCCAAGGAATCTCAGAATTATGGCCCTTGAATTATCAAAAATAAGTTGTTTAAGGCTTGTCCGCTCTCTAAGTCAAACAGTTTTCATCGGATCATCACCAAACTTCATCAAAATGTTAGTGGCCATAATATCTCGATCAAGTTCGATAACCAGCCATATTGCCCAAGGAATCTCAGAATTATGGCCCTTGAATTATCAAAAATAAGTTGTTTGAAGCTTGTCCACTCTGTAACTTGAACAGTTATCATCTGATCTTCACCATACTTTATGAAAATGTTTGTGGCCATAATATCTCGGCCAAGTTCGATAACCAGCCGTATTGCCCCAGTCATGTCAGATTTATGGCCCTTGAATTATCCAAAATTGGCTGTTTAAGCCTTGTCTGCTATGTAACTGAAATATTCATCAACTGATTTTCAATAAACATTATGATAATGTGTGTGGCCTTAATATCTTGGCCAAGTTCGAAAACCAGCCACTTTGCACCAGGCATATCAGATTTATGGCCCTTTGATTTATCCGAAATTAGCCTTTTAAACATGTCACTAACCTGGTTCATCTATACTATAGCTATCATGACATTACCTACATTGCATTATGAGAAAGTACTGTGCTAAGCAGCTATAAAGGTATTTATTACACTGTTTAAGTTTTCATTTTACAATATCTGTTCCATACTCATGATTTGGTTCTTGTCTCATTTTCTGCTATTTTTATTATATGATGTTCACCAAATGCTATAATTATCTGTGTAATAAAAAAACAGCCGCTTTGACCCCGGCACATAAGACTTATGGCCCATTTATTTATTTACAATTGGCCTTGATAGCCTTGTACACTCATTCTCATGGTCTTTTTTCAGTGCATCTTCACTGATATATCAAAATGTTAATGACAACAAGTTTGACAACCAGCCACATTGACCATGGCACTTCAGGATTATGGCCCATCAGAAATTGAAACTTATGTTTTTCCTGATCCTCCAAAAATTTGTGACATTGTTTATGACTAATATTGCACAGAACTTCCGTATGCCCTTTTAATAAATTGCCATCTTTATATTCACTTCACCAGTTTTATCCTGTGCATCATCAAAGATGATGCCTTTGTGGGAGACATGTGCTTTTCCCAAAAGCAGTTCTAGTTACCTGCATTATTTTAGAGGACCAGAATCTTGTATTACTAACATGTTTCATCATAACATTTCATGGTGATCAAATTTTGTGCAAAATACAAAAATTACATGCTCCCGCAGGTATAAATTCGCACATAAGACTAGATATAGATAGAAATATTTTTTTTTACTGAGTGAGCTCCGGAATTTGTATGTTCACGAGGTGCAAAGCCACGAGTGAAAATACATAATTCCGGAGTTCGCAAGTGAAATATATTTCTGTCTTTTACTGGTAAAAACAAATTTTTATTTTATGCTTTTAGTGCAAAATTTTCGTGACTTTGACAGAAAAGTTGCAAGAAACGGCGCCAAAACTGCTTGTTTTTGACGTGCTGTCAAATATACAAATTTGAGCCCTTTTACCAAACGTTCTCATTTGGTGTGTTATGTGTGTCTGGGTACCATCTTGACAAAATCAGTGAAAATAAAAATGATATTCCACTGTTTGATAACAGTGAAATAACCACATTTTATTTCACCGGGAAAATTCTATAATTCACTGAAAAGCATATAATAAAAGATTTTCTTTCCTTGGTAAATCCCATGGAAATACTTATCCGATACTAGTATGTGAGAAATTCAATTGTTCTATTTTAATAGGGTTTGATTTCGTGCACTTCCTTCAGTGCAAAAATATTTCACTGCAAAAATTAAACCAGCGTGTAATAAAATGAAACCACTGTAAAGGGTTTTAAGTATACTCAGCAGCATTGTAAAATATATTAAACATTCCTCATTTTGTCTAACAGAGCAAAAATATAGTCACAAAAGAAATTCTGAAGGTAGTTGGATGTCGGAGGTGACTTACAAAATGATGGTTTTGGTTAACATGGTTAATGAGGATGTAAAAGTTAAATAGTGATCCATCTTTTGTGAACTGTTGTAAATTTTATTTCTAATACATAAAAAGAGAAAAAAATATAAAGGGTTTAATATTTTCAAGCAGCCATCATTTTGTCGGTTTTAAGTATTGTATATAAATGTGCATGTTATGATATTTGGAGACAATCATAATTTAGTCAGTTTGAAAGCTTTTGTCAGCCTTGTCTACTGGCAGGGTTATTTGGTGCTTTGACCCGTTACTCCATAATAGGTTTTATTGCATGCAAAACCAGTGTAGATCCAGATCAGTTTGCACATCCATGTCGGATTCCATGATGTCTGCTCAGGATCTACACTGATCGCTACTAGATAACAGCCTTATCTGATAGAGTAAAATTTATGGTTAAAGTCCTTAAGTTAGCTGCTGCCTTTGACATTAGGGGTACCTTTACATGATAAAGTTAGATCAGATACAATGTTTAATTGAAAGTAAACCTTTTTAGTCCTGACTTAATTTATCATTTCCTCCATAAATATACATTTTTACGCATGTGCACCCAGTGCCATTTTGGTCAGAAATAACCTGATGAATAAAAAGGCGAACAGTTTAGATTCTGATCAGACGGCACTGTTTGCCCACGCAATTAATATGTATCTATGGAGGAAATGGTTAATCTGCACATTTATATTTCTATCAGTACAGTTTGTTTTGTCACTGTTATTTTTATGTTTGATATGCATGTTATTTGCTTGATCACAATTTACGTTTTATTTTCTCACCTGCACACAGTCGTCAATAGCAACTATCGAGACGAAGTTTGCGCAGGCTGATGAAGAGTTGATGCAGTTACGCTCAAATCTCAAACATTATGAGAATCTTGTTGATGAATATAAAACTCAGGTAAGTCCTTCTGCACAGCAATAACAAGAATTCTTAATAAACTTTTCCATTAGGCTATCTCTTTATGGTCAAATTTTCACTTCATTTAAGGAATGATTCTTATTTTGGTGCGGTTCATGCAGATTGGACGTGCACGCAAGAGCTGGCAAATTTGGAATGTAAATATATAGAATTGGACTCAAATAAACTGTAAGACTTTATCTGAACAAAATATTTCAGTTAATTGCCCGTTGATTAGAAGAAATCGTCCATTGCCTTACCTGAATTGGACCTTTGAGTCTATTTTTTGGTCATCTTTCTTTGTTGGCCCACTCTTGTAGTAGTGGGCATCCTTCTTTAGCACGGAGAATTGAAAATTTGATATTAGAACATACATTTTACAGCAAAAAATAGGGTAAAATGTTTTGAAAACAAATAATGTGAATGATGTTAAAAGGCCAAGAGTCATATTCTCTATGTACAGATATCTTTAGGTGGTAAATGTCAAATTAATGAGAATTGTTAAAAAACAGTATCCAGAAAATTGTTCTCTATTTCTTAGAATAGTTTCACAATATATGTGGTGTATTTTTTTTCTGAACACATTATGGTGGTGTGAAGTTCTTCTAGAATAGCTCAGCTTTAGTCTGTTTCTCTTGCACATCGCACATTTTAGTTCATTTTTATTTTACAATTTTTAAAATCATTTTTATGTGTATTGGTGGTGCCAGTATTTTGTTCTTTTATTTCTTAAGTTAGCTTTAACTAAAATAAACCTAGGAAAAGTAATTTGAAGTATGATGATAAATTTAGGGTGTATTGTTTATTCCTTGTTATTCAAATCCCTATTAACAGTTAATATTCTACTAAAACAGTTAATTTTTATGCTAATAACAAACCTTTGTTCGATAGCTAAACAATTTCCTCCGTATATATGCATTTTTATGCATGTGCATCCAGTGCCCAAGGTTATAAAGCTGAGCATGGAAACCAGCCATTTCAGCCAATCAGATGCTTGAGATTTGAGACTGGTTTCCAAACTCAGCTTTATAACCTTCAAACCAGTGTAGATCTAGAACAGTTGGCACGTCTTTGCTTTTTGGTCAGAAATAACCTAATGGATCAAAAATTCTTGCATACCAGATTAGGTCATCCGGTGTTTTCACCCGTGTAGGAAATTTCGATCCTACAGCCCCCCATGTAGAATGAGTCACGTGAGTGACGTCACGTCTTAAAATATCTGACGTAATATATTCAAGTTAGTGACGTCATTTATAAAAAAGATTGCTTTAACGTCAATATTTCAGCATAATGAAAATAAAAAAGTTTGTATACTTACACAAAAATGTTATAAATAATAAAAGGTATGCAAGAAAAAGTATCTTGCATGTGAAATTCGGTAAAGATAGAAAAACCTGTCACCTCGGGTGAACTGTTTTGGCGGGAACGAGGCTCTGTTAACCCTCGGTGACAGATTTTTCCATCTTCACCTCACACTCATGCATGATACTTATAGTGAACAGTGCCGCTCCTGATCAGACAGCACAGATGTGCCAGCTGATCCCGATCTAGACTGTTGGCCCACACCATAAAAGCGTACAAATGGAGGAAAGTGTTGTAGTCCCAAGTTTAAAACCAGCCTACCATCATCCTATTTATTTGTTTGAACTGTTACTTTATTTAGAATAAACAGTATGAAAGATTTTTAAAGTTGACCCACCATTTAATTTTAAATCGTTTATGTTTTAGTGACTTGTTTTGAAAAATCAAAAAGACCTCACAAGAAAATGTGATAGTAGAAAAAAGCTGTTTTTTTTTTTAAAGAGACAAAGGCCAAAACATTGATTATGTATAAATTAGAATATAAAGAAATGTGTTTTAAAGACGATTATTTCAACAATTGATTGTTTTGACGAAGGGTTTATAATTTAAGTATTGTCCATAAAGATCTTTCTCAAAAGAACACAAGTGTGCATGTTCAGGCTAGAATAGGTTCTTTACCAACAGGACATATACATCAGTGCATGTTTTGAAAAATATTCAATTCAAGTAGTTACTGTCGGTTTCTTTCAAAGCTTGAAGCTTTGTAGAATATAGAGATGGAGGTTAATCTACTGCCCACTGGGATTTTGTTAAACTTTTAAACTTTTTAGCACTACTCCAGTGCCTAAGGTTATAAAACTGAGCATGGAAACCAGTCTCAAATCTCAAGCATCTGATAGGCTGAAATGGCGACCAGTCGCCATTTCAGCCAATCAGATGCTTGAGATTTGAGACTGGTTTCCAATCTCAGCTTTATAACCTTCAGCCCAGGAATAAGGCTTGTATCCCATGTGCAACCAGTGTAGATCCGGATCACCTCACACATCTGTGTAGTTTGATCAAGATCTACACTATTTATTTTTAAATTTATTAGGTAATTTCCATATGAGAAGTAAATGTGTAGATCCTGCTCAGACTGCATGGATGTGCTAAATGGTCTCGATCTACACTTCTTGCATTTGGGATATAACCTTTATTTTTGTAGTAAAAGCTATTCATGTTTGGTTGTAACAGAACAAATCAAGTCGTATAATATTTTTTCAGTATTTCTCTGTTACAAAGTTTATTCTTTTGAAAACATATTCAAATTGCATTAGATTTTTAATTATTCAGGTTATTTCTTCAATGTCTCTAGGGTTTTAACCTTGTACTCCATAGATACAGCTTTATTGTGTGGGTGAACAGTGTAAATCCAGATCAGCCAACACATCGATGCCATCTGATCAGGATCTGCAATGTTGGCATTTTAATTCATTAGGTTATTTCTGACCACAATGCGACCAGTGCAGATCCAGATCAGATGGCACATCCGGATCTACCCTGGTCACATACTGGCATGTTTGCCTAAAATGTGTATATATGGAGGAAAGAGTTGACTGTTAATGTGACGCCCTTGTCAGTGCAAGAAAAAGGAAGTGAAAAAATTAAAATTTATAACATTTAGGTCAGTAGATTGATCCTCGATTTATCTAGATGTATAGGCATGTAGCGTCACTATCCAACTTTCCCCCCGCAGATGAACCAATCCAGACTCGAGGCTGATGAGACCAATTTCGAGCTAGCAGAGAGCAAGCGGGATAATGAGCGTTATAAAGAGGATGCTGAGGCTGAGTTAGAAAAGGCAAGCTACTCTAACTAGACTGTTGTAATACTTAAGTATATTTGGAGTAATGCCCCTTGATCATTAAAGAACAACAACAACATGTAGTTGCATATCAGATGTTGCATGAAATGAATGTTACAGTGTATATCCAATTTTGCATGAAATGCATGTATTATATATTTAAATTATAGTGATGTAATGCTAAATTTAAATTGCTCCTAATCCAATTAGTTGCTTTATTGCATTAGCTTATATGAAGATCAGGCTGTACTTTTATAATAGTTTGATTGGGGCCTGCACTGATATACAGATGGTATATGTCTAAAAGATACCCCACCCATATAAACATTAATGCAATTTCCCAAATAGAAAGAATTTTCAAAAAAAAAAATTCAATGCATTTTTTCTATAATAATTTATAAGACTGTAAGGCTGCAAAAAAATGGGTAGTCTACTAAATACTTTAGACAAATATTATCATGTTCAAATCTCAAAAAGAACTTTGTAGTTTATGTTTCTATAACTGTGTTTCTGTCATAACATAACTTGAGTCTGTGACATAACATAAACTGAGTCTGTTACATAACATAAACTGTGCTTGTTACTTAACATAAACTGAGTTTGCTACTTAACATAAACATCTAACACCTTTTCAAGATTAAACAATTAACAGCATGAAATATTAACAGTTCTTCCAAATAAAATTCTTTTAAGAAAATGTGCTTAAAAACAAAAGCTAATAATTATCTAAATGCATGTAACTAACCCTAATGTACCCAACACAGACTATGATAAACCTAATGCTGACGAACTTATATTGCTATATGTGAGTTGCCCTTTACTTTATCGGGCAGGTCATGGGGAAAATAAGTCTTTGAAAAGCAGATGTCAATCCTAAGAATGATGTCATAATGTTGATCAAACAAAATCGTTTATGTATTTTGAAATTCTTTCAAAAGGTATCCCCAGAGACAACTTTTTCCATGTTAAGAGTAATTTATGTAAAGTAATTTATCTTTCTGGGTCTCAAATGTTATGATAGGTAAATGTATGGACTTTCAGTGAAAATTGCTGCGATTATCACTACTCAGGAAAACAGTGATCATAATTGTCATAAATCTGTAGGGAGGTAGTTCTGTATTTAATGTTCATAGTTGCACCCACTTGCACAATCTATCTTGTCACTGTGTTATCACATCACACTTACACTGTGCCAAAGACACAACACTGCAGAGACTAGCATCAGATCACAAGCATCTGATTGGTTAAAATGGAGACAGGATATTTGAGATTGGAGACTGGTCTTATTGGGCCCTGGGCTGAAGGTTATAAAACTGAGCATGGAAACCAGTCTAAAATCTCAAGCATCTGATTGGCTGAAATGGCGACTGGTCACCATTTCAGCCAATCAGATGCTTGAGATTTGAGACTGGTTTCCTTGCTCAGCTTTATAACCTTCAGCCCTGATCTCTGCTGTTTGAGATTAGTTACCATATTCACACTGCATATTAACCCTTTACTCCAAGGATACAGTTTCTGTCACATGGGCGACCAGTGTTGATCCAGATCAGTTAGCACATCTATGCTGTCAGATCTGGATCTGCACTGATTGTTTCTTGGTAAAAATAAGCCAAATTAATGATAAAGCCAACAGTTAAGATCTTTATCAGATATGGTACTGGTTCTACTCTTGTTGCAAATGAGATTAAGGCCTGATCCATGCAGTAAATGGTGGGGGAAGATGGTACAGTAAATCTTTTTTTACCAGTTCATTATAAAAAGAGTAATTTAGCAGAGAAAACTATATACAAATATTGATACTTGAAATGTGTTTTTTTTTTATTATAATCTATGATTCACGTAGTCTGAAATATTGTTTATGCTCAGAGCAAATAATTTGTTTAGAGAAAATAACTGTTTTAAAATACTTAAGGAGTTTGTCCAATTATCAATCAATCGAAATCAATATTCAAAACCCATCTCATTATTTTAGTAATCAGAAATCTTTTGATCTTTATCTTTATAGTATAGTTTATATTAAATAGAACTTTGTTTACGTAAATCAATGTTCAAGATCCAGATTTTAAATTTGAAAACAGTCATACACAATAACTTAAAATTGAAATGTAAATTCAGGTATTACTACCAAGATTAAGGGCAAAGAAAAAGTCCGGAACATACACACAGGTATACCATAATGCACTTGTGCAGTGATAATATATATACATGTATCACCGATGGTGCTTGGTTGCAAAGTAATCGACTAATTCTTGTCAGATTAGCATGCTTTAAATGGATACCTTTAAATGATAATATTGTTAGACTGTGAAATTACTAAGTGTTAACTTAAATGAAAACAGATTAACGGAATGTATGAGTTCAACATAAAAGTATTACTCAAGCATCAATATTTTGAATGTTTAATGTTTCTCGGTGTGAGTTTTGTTCACTGTTTGTGATTATTCATCCATGTGCTTTGATTGGTATGCTCACAGTCTGTTTGTTTATATGTCAGTAAAATGATGTTGGAAAATTTTAAATAATCTGGTTGGTGATTATACACAAACAGTCAACCCTTTATTTCCATCGATAAAATTTATAATACATTTCTGAATAGTGTAGATCCAGATAACTCTGGTCATCTGTGCAGTCTGATCAGGATCTACATGTTTGCTTTAGATTCATTAGTGTATTTCTGACCTTGAAGTAAACAGTATAGATCCAGATCAGCGGAGCTCGATCTACACTGTTCACCATGGGATAATGAGTAGGCTTTACAGCTGTATCAACTGCCTTTTAGCTTTAAAAAGATCTTTAAACTTGAAAGTAATTCAGATTTGGAAGAAAAATTGTAATACTGAGTGTGCCACATTTGCAGGTGGTTTGTGTTTATATACGGTATATTTGTTTGACAATGTGCTGTGTTTGAAATGGAGTGTGTTTTGTTCTGCAGACATCGTCATTTGGTCCAGGCCAGGTACTTAATATGTCACATGTCGTGATCATGTTGTCAAATGTTGTCCTTTTTCCAAGGTTGTCATAACTCTTTTTATCAACTCTACTCCATTATTATGGCTTTTCTCCCATGTGCAACAAATAATCACATTGTTCGCTTTTAGATTCATTAGGTTATTTCTGACAGAGAAGTGAACACTTTTGATCCAAATCATATGGCACTGAATTGCAGGCTGATTTGGATCTGCACTGGGCTGAAGGTTATAAAGCTGAGTTTGGAAACCAGTCTCAAATCTCAAGCATCTGATTGGCTGAAATGGCGACCAGTCGCCATTTCAGCCAATCAGATGCTTGAGATTTGAGACTGGTTTCCATGCTCAGTTTTATAACCTTGGGCACAGGTTGCCCATGGAATAGAAGCCATATGAAATGGAGTAGAAGCTAAAAATAAACAATAAAAATAAATACTATAGGGCATGCAATAATAAAGAATCTATGAATGAAATGTTAACATGATTTAAATGTTTTCTAGTAACTATCAGCAATTATAGAAATAAAAAAAATACTCAGCATGGACAAATATAAATAATGCTCTCTCATTCATCTAAACTATGATCAGCACATAATGGAATAACTTGTACACTTAATGGAATGACTCATATTTAATTGAATGACTCACATTAAATGGAATGATTTGCACACAAAATGGAATGACCCATATGCATAATGGAATGACCTGCACACATAATGGAATGACCCGCACACATAATGGAATGACCCATATGCATATGGAATGACCCACACACATAATGGAATGATCCGCACACATAATGGAATGACCCGCACATTAAATGGAATGACTTGCACTCATGTTCTAATGACTTGCACATATTAGAATGACTTACAAACGTAATAGTATGACTTTCCTTATTAATGGAATAACCCATACATATAATGGAATGACTCGCACAAATAATGGAATTACCCACATACGTAATAGAACGACTCGCCTACGTACTTACACACAACGAATTAACTTACGCACATAATAAAATTACTCCTACACATGTTTTTACTTGACTGTATTATAATCAGTTTTTGCTAAATTAGTTCTGGAATAACCTCTGCACATTTTAAACAAAATAATTTGCAAGAATTAAGCGGCTTTTATTCATTCCAAATATTTTTCATTGGTTTTATTTCCAGATTTTAAACAAAACAGTAAGCCTGTCTAAATTGAAGACAGTGCCATGCATTGAACAGTCTTTTCCATATATGGAACTTTTTTACCTCCAGGTGAAGACTCAGCTTGCTGACAGATTACAAGAGTTACAGCCCCTGCCTGAGATGCTGAAGAATACAGAACTCCGCCTGCACGAGTCCGAAGATAATCTCAGAAATTCGGAGAGAAGGAATGCTGAAAATGCAAGAATCATTGCAGAACTTACTGCCAAGGTAATAGATTATCTTAGGGACTAAATGCAAACCAATTACAGAATTTAAACTGTATTTCAAAGGCACATTCCTGAGTGCCAGATTAAGGCGAATTGGTACAGTACTGAAAATTATGAAATTGACAATTTCACTGATTACATTCCGGTCTGCTTCCTATCCGCTTAAGACTTGTAAACACTCCCATTCCGATCCAATTCCACTTTGATTGCATTGCAGTTCTTTCGATCCTGATGATGCACTCCAAACAATCTTTTTACAAAAACAGCAGAATTTTAGTCAACAGTGTGGTTTACATTATATACTGAACAAAAATAAAAAGTATCCACTTTTTATGCTTATATTCTCATATTAACATATTTTCATTTAATCAGGTACGCTTTGAATGGTGTTTAATTGGTTTGTCTCAGTTGTTTTTAATTTCAATTGCTCATAAACATAATCTTCCACACCAAGTCCTAAGCAACGGCCAGTCGAATAACAATTAATAATGGATTACAAAACACTACATATTCAATTTAAAGGGAGGTAATTGGAAATGGTTGGACTTTCTAGCGTAGTTTATCGAGGACTACTTGTTTTATTGATGAATGTTTTGTGATTTTATTGATCACTAGAGGTGGAAAGATTTATTTAATTCAAATCAATGTGAATACTTCAAAGAATCACTGACTTTTTCCTGGAACCCTCATTACAACAAAGGAAAAGATAACTAAGTTGTGGCTGCAGATTTTCAAGAACACTTTTTCTCTTTGCAATGATAACAGAAATGCAAAGTTGTCCACATACAGAATTCTAAGTTTTCGTTTTCAAAGTTTACAAAATTTAAGATAGGAATGTGGATACTTTTTATTTTTGTTGAGTATAGAAATAAAAATAGTAACACAATAGTTAATTTATGAATGGCGTAGACAATTTATGAATGGCATAATTGTATCATAAAGGTTGTAGAACAGCGACAGAAAATTCTTATTTTCGAGTTTTGTTTGTGCCGGAAATTTACAACAACATATCTTGATATGCACTTGTAGCATATGTGATAAAATGCGGATATATGTATTGATGGGTTAACTCAATATTTGTATAACAGACATTAGAAAATGTTTTGGATAAGAGAATTTTTAATTTTATGAATGAACATTTTCAGGTTGAAAGCCTAACAGAAACAATGGAGAAGATGAAGGATAGGTTATCAAGCTCACAGACTGACAACCATACCATGAACGAGAGATTCATCACTATGGAAAGGTAAGATAATCATCTATTCTTGCGTACCGGATAAGTAGTTCCGCTTATTTTACACAGTGAGAAAAATCCTATTTTTCCCCTAGCAGAAAAGATACTGTTTATATGCTTACATGAGTTACACCCTGTTGTAAGTATTTAACATTAGGTTTTCAAGTTAGTGACCATATTTAGGAAATTAGTTCTTTAACATCAAAAGTTTGGTGTATGGAAACAGAATTAGTTGTTTAACATAAGCATTTCGGTGAATGTAAACAGAATTAGTTGTTTAACATAAGCATTTCGGTAAATGGAAACAGAATTAGTTTTTAAACTTAAGCATTTTGGTGAATGGAAATAGAATTAGTTGTTTAACATAAGTATTTCGGGGAATGGAAACAGAATTAGTTGTTTAACATAAGCATTTCGGTGAATGGAAACAGAATTAGTTGTTTAACATAAGCATTTCAGTGAATGAAAACAGAATTAGTTGTTTAAAATAAGCATTTCGGTGAATGGAATCAGAATTTAATCATTATAAATATATTTACACAAATTTTATGGACAATAAAGGGTAAACAGGAAATATCCACATAATATGAGACATTCGTTTAAGATGGAATAATTTGTCACCTCAGGTGAACTGTTTTGGAGGTCAGCCTCAGATATTATGGTTGTATTGTTAAGTTAGCTGTTGATTTGCTTGTTTAGCAGGCAGATTGGAGGATCGCCCATGCAAGGAAATCTGCAGATGGACTATTTCATAAAGTAATCTCATTTTGCATGCCGTAAATCACTTATTCTTTATGGCAAAACAATCACAATGATTTCAGTAATTATGAAGACAGCATGAAGAAAGCATGTTTATACATCACCTTTCAGTTTAGCACTATGATGTTACTTTGAAATGATCCAGTCACATGTTTAGCATTTTCTTGTGACCTGTGCCCAAGGTTATAAAACTGAGCATGGAAACCAGTCTCAAATCTCAAGCATCTGATTGGCTGAAATGGCGACCTGTCGCCATTTCAGCCAATCAGATGCTTGAGATTTGAGACTGGTTTCCAAACTCAGTTTTATAACCTTCAACCCTGGGACCAGTCTCAAATTTAACATTTTCCTTCATAGACACACTTATATGCCATGCCATCTGATCAGGATCTGCACTGTTTGCTTTTTTGATTTATTAGGTTTTTATGACCGAAAAGCGAACAATGCAGATCCTGTTCAGACGGCACGGATGTGCCAGCAGATCTGGATCTACACTGGTCGTACTGCGTTTATGTATTTATGGAGTATAGGGTTAAAGCATCTGATTGGCTATAATGGATTCCAAGTCTCCATTTCAAACAGTCTGTTGCTAGAGATGTGAGACTGGTCTCCAATCTCACTTTTATGATTTTGGGCCCGGATTAATGCAGAAACTGGCATGTTACTTAGTTTTTTTCTTATTGAATTGATGCTAGAATGTGAATGCTTATTTATATACAAATTTAGTTTAGTTTTATTAGAATCTACATTGGCTGGATTTTCGGTAAAATACAAGTACCCTTGTTAAACCATTTACTATATTAACAAATGCTATTTACCTAGTAGCCTTTATGAAAGCAAACTGGATACACTCTGTTAATCAGTTTACTGTTGACAAGAAATTACAGACCTATACACTGAAATATGCATCATCAGGGCCGCCTTACAATATAACAAAAGTCCTGTTTCAATTCAAGTAACTTTAATGACTGGCATTTGAAGTCTTGAATCTAATTTATGTCTACCTTAACTTTCAATATTCGATATTGAATAATTATGACACTACTAAAAAGTGAAAATAAATGCTTATCATTGATGAAACTTCAAACGCCTGTACTATAATATGGAAAAGTGTGGTAAGTTAGTTAATAATTAACTTGTGGCGCCTTGGATCAGTGTAGATCCAGATCTGTGCACAGTCACTGGTCTGCATAGATCACTATTGATCCTTTACTCCAGTGACTTCCATGGCATATTAGGCTAACAGTGTAGATCCAGATCAACCAGGGCCCAAGATCATAAAACTAAGTTTTGAGATCAGTCTCAAATCTGAAGGATCTGATTGGCTGAAATGGCGACTGGTCGCCATTTCAGCCAATCAGATGCTTGAGATTTGAGACTGATCTCCAGATTTAGTTTTATGATCTTGGGCACAGCACATCTGTGCCATCTACACTGTTTGCTCTTAGATTCATTAGGTTATTTCTAACCAAGAAGCGAAAAGTGTAAATCCTGATCAGACATCATGGATGTTCCAGCTGATCTGGATCTACACACGCAGAAATGCATATACATATGAAGTAATAGGTTTGTAACATTCTGCCAACGATTTTTGTGCTTCAGGAGACTACACGAGGCCGAGGAACAGAACCGGGAACTTCTAACCACTGTCGCTCGCAGAGAGGAAGCACTTCATCAAAACAATGTAAATACTAGTGTGACTTTGTTATCCCTTCCCTCCATAGATAAACCTTTATTGCATGAGTGAACAGTTTAGATCCAGATCAGCTGGCACATCCATGCCATATGATCAGGATCTAAACTGTTCGCGTTTTGATTCATTAGCTTATATTTGACCAAAATGCGACCAGTGCAGATCCTGATCTGGATCTACACTGGTCGCACATGTGTAAAAATGTGTATGTATGAAGGAAAGGGTTACTAATCGTAGGCTACTAATTTTCACTGAATTCGTGGGCAGATCTATCCGATCCACAAAATTAATTACAAAATAGAAAACCATGTGTTAAAGAACCAATGACAATTATGTTTGTCCATAAACCATGAGATTTATGGCCAGGAATATAATTGTTCGGAAACCATGAAATTTATGACCCTGAATATAATGGTTTGGAAATTACAATATTTTATGACCATGAATATAATTGTTTGGAAACCATGAAGTTTATGACCACAAATATATAATAAATAATAGATTGATTTCAAAACAATTAGTAAAGTACCATCTTTTAAAAGATCTTGATCAGAATCTAAACTGGTCATATATAATAATATGTGATAAAAGCTGTATCCATAGGGTCCAAACATCTTCAATAAATGTGTTTGTTTTAGTTACGCTTGGAGGATAGAGAGCGCGAGAATGCTGGTTTAACACGTCAGCTGGAGGGGGCTCTAACGGACTTACGACGACAGCAGGAACAGAATAGGGATAAACAGCAGTCCAAGGAACGCACCCTGCAGACACGGATCTGTGATCTTGAGGCTCAGCTTAGTCAAACTCGTGCTGAGGTTGCACGTGTAAAGAGAGAAAAAGAAGAGGTAGTCAAATCTTTCCCTGTTGGTTTGCGTGTTGTTAAACTGAGGATTTGTCTAAATAGAAGATAGGAATTATTACTGTGGTTTCAAAAATTTGGCAGGGATCAAATTTCGAGCAAAATACATAAAGACGTCTCTTGATCTTGAAGCTCAGCTTAGTCAAACTCGTGCTGAGGTTGCACGTGTAAAGAGAGAAAAAGAAGAGGTAGTCAAATTTTTCCCCGTTGGTTTGCGTGTTGTTAAACTGAGGATTTGTCTAAATAGAAGATAGGAATTATTACTGTGGTTTCAAAAATTTGGCAGGGATCAAATTTCGAGCAAAATACATAAAGACGTCTCGTGTGGGTTGTAGTTGTAATATTCTCATAGAATTGATATTCAATGTTTTAATGTTTGTTGGGATTTGATTTGGGCCACTTTGCCTAGCACAAAATATACAAAAATTAAACCCTCATAAAATACACTGTCACCAAAGTATTTTAACATTGCCATGAAGGATTGTATCCCTGTTTGATTGTTTACAGTTAATTAGTTAAACAGTTAAACTTCCTCAGTGCTTTTAACTTCCTGAGGATGGATGGAGAGTCTGACATTTTTTGAGTCACTTAACTCATTTACATGATTTACATGTAAAATATGGAAAAATGTTCAGAAAATAGTATTTAGATAAAGAAAATAAGCAGTTGCCTTTTGCATTAGAAGACATACAACTGTACCATTAGTAAGTGCCCAATAATTATTTTAGGCATTTATTTATTAGTAAATGAACACAATATTTCACCCTTTACTCTATATATACGCCAATTTAAGCATGTGCAATTAGTGCGGATCCATCAGCCTACACATCCATGCCGTCTGATCAGGATCTGCACTGTTCGCTTTTTGGTCAGCAATAACCTAATAAATCAAAAAGCGAACAGTGCAGATCCTGATCAGATGGCACGGAGGAGAGGGTTAATGCAAGTATAATAGTATTGCCAACTTCTTTGTTTTTCAGGCTGAAAGAAAATTCAACTCACGACTGTACGACTTGAAAGATCGCCTCGAACAGTCCCACAGTACGAATCGAAGCATGCAGAACTATGTTCAGTTCCTTAAAAACTCTTACGCCAATGTATTTGGTGACAGTGCCGTCAACATGATGCCAACAACTCCAATGCGTTCGGGGTATCCATGACAACTGCCTAGTGTTTATAAATAAATTAACTAGTAACCTTGTATGATTGAAATATAGGAATATTGTATTAAAATTAGAAAAGAGATTTTATACTATTATTTTATTCATCAGGGAAAATTCATTAATTCATCAATAGTAACTGTTATGAAAACGAACATTTGCTAGTCTTTTGTATAAATTAATTAAATAGCTCTTGTAGATGCTTCGGGTATTCATTCATTAATAATTGAAAAATCATTCACAAAATTGCTTTATTCACCAATTAGTTTTTTTGGGGAAAATTTATTTCTTAGCTTAACACTGTATGTTGGCATTAGAATTTATTTACTTTTTAATGTCTTTATATTTTTTTATTTGTTATGTCACAAATTATGAGTTTTACAAAGTTAAAATATAGAAATACCAGTTTGCAATTTTTGAAACAAAACAAACATACAAAATCATCATTTAAATTTTACTTCTACTTTTAATTCAGTAAAGATGTTCCAGAATAGGTTTGACAAGTTTTAGGCGGCTTTGACTTAATTTTTTTCTGCAAACCTGTTTCACTTTCGTTAGTTTTCAAATTAGGTCGAGTTGGTGCTTTCAACTAGTAGATGCCTCATTCTGTGAACATTTTTTAGAGTTAAATACATTTTTCAAGGTTTTTAATATTTGCATGTTTTTAAGATACAAAGAATTTTTGTGAACATTTCTAGGTTTATAATATAATCAGGTTTCCTAAAAGTGCTGAGTTTAATTTTTTATAGAGATAAAACACTTACTTCATTAATTTAAGACATTCTAAAATCAGTAAGAAGAAATTGAGCAGATTGCGAGAGGAAAGTGTTTTTAAGTTTGGAAAAAGCTTCCAGATTTTACAGTTTCTCCGTCCATGTTTGAAAGCATATCAAATAGGTTGTTTGATCTTTTACAATCACTGATAAATCTAAATCAGTCAGTTGTTGTTTTTTATGCCCCTAAATAGTGGTATATAGATATTGCACTGTCCGTCTGTCTGGTAAAATTTTGTCCTCGCTTCATCTCCAGAATTACTTTAGGGATTTCATAGACAGGAGTATTTGACACTAAGCCTAGTTGTGCATATTGTCAGGAGTTCCTGCTCGATTTTTTTTGCAGAGTTATGGGCCCTTAGTCATGTTTTTTACTAAAACTTCTATTCATTTCGGGGGCATAGGTCAAATTTCCAGTGAAAGTTCTTGTTTCGTGTTTAATTTGGTGAGCAATAGGAAGTAGTGACCAGCTATTTGTGTTTGCAATAACAATTTTATTTCGACTTTCAGAAATTGTTTTTCACATAAAATTTCAACCATAGTGTTACAAAAAGCTGCAGCAGTACATTTGTACTACCAGAGGGACTAAACTTGTAAAGTCTGTATTTATTACGCAGTCAAAAAATGCATTTGACTTTCAAGATCTTAGTTTTTTTATTTTGAGTTCTTATTTATTTTTGTCTGTGATATTGTTTCCATGTTTAACATGTACTATACGTCTCGTCTTTATATTGCAACTGTATCTTTTTTTAGTTTCGTATAGATGAATATGTGCTTTATATTTACTCAGTTTTCTGTGGAATGTATTAATTCAAAGATGATAAATCATATAAGATTATTAACTCGGCTGATAAACATAAGGCAAGTATTTCTGATGATATGGGCAATTTCGATTTCTTTAAGGAACCACAACTTACATGGATTTAAAACTTGTCAGAACCTTTTGCTGAAGAAAAAACTGTCCTGGAAACTGATTGATATTTAGTTTAAATCTTTATTCCATTGGATATTGCTAATATCCCATAAGTGGCCAGTGTAGATCTAGAGATTGGCCTACATTTCAGTGTAGTCTGATCAGTGCCCAAGGTTATAAAGCTGAGCATGGAAACCAGTCTCAAATCTCAAGCATCTGATTGGCTGAAATGACGACTGGTTGCCATTTCAGCCAATCAGATGCTTGAGATTTGAGACTGGTTTCCAATCTCAGCTTTATAACCTTCAGCCCTGGATCTACACTGATCTGTTTAAAATTAATTAGTTTATTTATTCAAGGTTATTTGTGACCAAGAAGCAAACAGTGTAGATCCAGATCAGACTACATGGATGTGCAGGCTGAATTGATCTACACTGTTCATGGATGGAATAAAAGCTGTACAGTTTACGTTAATTCCGTATTTTTGAAAGTCAGTCTTTTTCAATGACAGTGGAGCTCAAAGTAAAACATTGAATCATTGACATAGGCAATGTCCAAGATATAGGACATTAACTAAAGTTCTCGGGATAACTTGCATCACTGTTTTTCAGATGTTTAGAACAAATATTACAAAGTTTAAGTGTTAGGTGTATATCTTATTACAAAATCTTGTGTATTACATATCCTGCCTTGATAGAGATAAAATAAAACTATTTTTGCAAGCCAGTCTTCATTTTCTTAAAGCCACCAGAAAACCAAAGTTGTATTAGCCGTAAAACTATTTTTGCAAGTCAGTCTTCATTTTCTTGAGGCCACCAGAAAAGCTTGGTTTATTAGCCCTGATCACTACCTTAATCCAGAATTGTATTGTCATCATTACTCCATGGGTATGCATTGAATAACATGGGCCCAAGATCATAAAACTAAGTTTTGAGATCAGTCTCAAATCTCAAGGATCTGATTGGCTGAAATGGCGACTGGTCGCCATTTCAGCCAATCAGATCCTTGAGATTTGAGACTGATCTCCAGATTTATTTTGATGATCTTGGGCAATGGGCTACCAATGTAGATCCAGATCAATCTGTACATGCATGCAGTCTGATCTGGATCAACTGTTCACTTCTAAATCAGACATAATCTAATGAATCTAAAAGCGAATAATAAACTGGAATTGTAGTTGTACCGTTCAAAAATTGCATTTTCTGGCATCTTTATGGGCATTATTAGAGCAGTCGGATTTTTTTGGCAACTTTATGGGTAGAATTGTCAGATTTCATGCATTATCTTAATTAGTTTGAACTTTACAACATGGAAGAACAGTATACATGTAGATCAGACTAAATAAATCATGAGGTCTGATCAGGATCTACACTGTTTGACTTTATATTCACTAGGTTATTTCTGAACTAGTAGTGATCAGTAGAAAAAAGGTAGCAGCTGATCTGAATCTCATCTACATGTTAAAAGGCGTATCTATGGAGTAATGGGTTAAGCAGTAAATGCACTTGGTGTATATATGTGCCCAAGGTTATAAAGCTGAGCATGGAAACCAGTCTCAAATCTCAACCAGTCGTCATTTCAGCCAATCAGATGCTTGAGATTTGAGACTGGTTTCCAAACTCAGTTTTATAACCTTCAGCCCTGTGCCTAATCTGGATCTGCACTGGTTGCTGGGGTTGCTTGAAATGCAGATCCAGAGTGGGCTTGCTTGAAATGCAGATCCAGAGTGGGCTTGCTTGAAATGCAGATCCAGAGTGGGCTTGCTTGAAATGCAGATCCAGAGTGGGCTTGCTTGAAATGCAGATCCAGAGTGGGCTTGCTTGAAATGCAGATCCAGAGTGGGCTTGCTTGAAATGCAGATCCAGAGTGGGCTTGCTTGAAATGCAGGTCCAAAGCGGGGTAGCTTGAAAGGCAGATCGCGTGTGGGGTTGCTCAAACCCACTTTTTGGGTAGCAATATTTAATTTTCATGGGGAGTTTAGGCCGAAAGTTGTATATTATCATGCAACTATACCAAGACTGTCTCTAATGAAACCCCTTTATGGACATTCAGTAAGAGGTTGAATTCTTCCAGTTCTGCAACTCCTGGAAAAATTATAAGGCCAAGGATGCCACATAAATACAATCCAATGATAGTCTTTGAATGTACTCCAAGCCATTAGATTGGTGAATGGTTTCCATTGAAGAAAGAAGACTGTCGCATATCAGAGAATAATTTTAATAATCTATATTCATAATTTTGTCATGACTTTTTCATTCATTGGGTTTGATTGATCGGTTTAATGATGGTTGAACTACAACATTATGATCTAAACATAAGAGGCTGCATGTGACAGGGATAGTGTCAATTATAAATGAAAGGGAAACAATTCACAAAGTCTTAGATTAACATTTAACTCCATAGATTTATCTTTTATCACACGGGCGAACAGTGTAGATCCAGATCAGCTGGCACATCTGTGCTGTCTGATCAGGATCTACACCAATCACTAAGATTTATTAGGTTATTTCTGACCAAAAAGTGACCAGTGTAGATCCAGATTTTATGATAATGATGTGCTGGATAATCAGAATCAACAATAGTCAACCATGTGACAAAATATTTATGGAGTAAAGAGTTAATTAGCCAATTAACAAATCTAATGATTAATATGGACTATTATAACAGTATGTATTCTGTAGATTCGTACACTGGCCCCACCCCAACTCAAATAATACGAATCCACTGGCGCTTGACCAGACGCCCCACCCCATGCCAATCCTTACTAATATGCCTTTTTTTATCAAAATTGTGTCAAGTCACTTATACTATTCCATTCTATCAAAATATGCGAAAAATACACCGTCAAAATCATATTCTAAAAACAATTACCGGTATATTTCTACGTATATAATATTCAATTATATACATAGAAATATATAATATTCAATTATATACATAGAAATATATTCTTTTTAGAATACAATTTTGACGGTGTATTTTCACATATTTTGATAAAATGGAATAATATTAGTGACTTGACACCATTTTTACCAAAAGGGCATATTAGTAAGGGTCTGCAGAGGGTGGGGCGTCTGGTCAAGCGCCAGTGGATTCGTATTATTTGAGTTGTGTATGTAAACAATATCACACGAGACCAAAGGTCGAGAATGATGTGGTTTACACAAGCAAAGAGAAGTAATACAAACATACAGACTGTCATGTTCCTTTTATTATATACCCTTCTCCTCATAACAAATTTAAATAAACTAAACAACAAAATTTTAGGTCAAGAACCTGGTTTACATAATAGTAGAAATAAAAATATTAACATGATAGTAAATCTATGAATGGCGTAGAAAATTTATTAATGCCGTAAAAATTTAGTAACTGTTGTAAAACTGAGACAGAAATTTCCTGTTTAGGAGTCTTTTATGTGCTGGAAAATGACGAAAACATAGTGTGACGAAGTATATGACGTCACATAGAACATTGGTAGCTGCCAAATAAAGAATTGGAAAACAGACGTTGTCCAAATTGAATACAGAACTAGTAATCTGAAGAATTGAATCAATTTTGCCGATAAATGCTGCACTATGCTAAAATCATTCATGGGTATATAATAAATATGACTATCAGCCAAACACATACTACCATGAAATTCGGTTAAATGTCAACAAATATGGCACAAGATGAGATGCTGAAAACTTTACCATGTTCACAATATAAGTATCTTGCATGAGTGTGAGGTGAAGATGGAACAATCTGTCACAGAGGATGAACTGTTTTTACTGGAAGGAGGCTCTGCAGAGTTCCTGCCAACAGTTCACCTAATTTGACAGTTTTTCTATCTTTACCGAATTTCTCAAGCAAGATACTTTCTCTTGCATATCTTTTACTATTCATATATTTGTGTATACGTATACAATCTAAATTTGGTTACATTATGCTGAAATATTGATGTAATTATAAACCTTACTATTTATTGGCATCATTAAATTGAATACATAACATTAGACAGTTGAACAAGTAACTCGTGTAGCAAGTGAACGGTATATTTTCTCTCACAAATAAATAGATTTTCCTTCCCTGGTAAATCATGCGGAAACACTTATCCAGTAAGCAAGAAAGATATATGATTCATGGATGTGCAGGATGAACTAGACATACTGTCATGACTGTTGTATCACTTAAGAATTTAATCAATATTTTATGGTTTTCATTTAGGTATGGAAAACAGTTGGGTTGTTTAAAATGTGTGAAGCCCGAAGGGCTTTTCAGTGACACGTACTCTAAACAAATCAACAAATTTAATACCCAAATGAAAACCATCAAATATCGATTCAATCCTTGTATTTACACACATAAATACTCTCTTTAATACAGAAATTATTAGAAGAATTTGTGATATTACATTTTTTTTGAATGGCTGTTGGAACAGCAACATCGACGACAAAGTGAATGATGGCACACTTTTTCGCAGCAACTTGTGGCAAAACGTGTGGCTCGGCGACATCACATGACAAAACATTGTACAATGTCCAATAGTGAATGATTCTACTATAGCCACACCTTTTAAAATAATACATCACGCTGTTAACCATCAGAAATTATGATTAATGAATAATAAGACTTTATTGTAGAGGACAAAGTTGAAGTTAAAATATTTACTTTTGTGGTGATCAAAATAGTTTTCAAGCTATAGACAAATGGGACATTTTTTCGGCAGCTAAAATTGTGTATTATTCTACTAAGATTAGATACTCAATCGTCTGATTTTGTTAGAGTTTGATTTCGTACACTTTTTCAAGTGTGAAATACATGAGATTAAAATCACTGCGAAAATATACAATGATAATCGATACCAAAGTGCTATGTCCGTACATGGAATGTAAGATGTATCCCATGTAGTAAATGGTTTAACCAAACACAGAGAGACAATAAATAACAATAAACTATGCAAAACATGATTGAAAACAAACTAGACTGTGTCACAGGACACTGATGGCCCCACTGCTGCAACAACCTTTGTCAGAAGAAATTGTTACTGAAATTAACAATGGGCAATAACTCTGCCTGGTAAAAATGGTCACAAGAAAAAATATTTTTTTATGGTCATCTACACATCCTGCCAGATAATCTGTGCAAGTTTGAAAGAGATCCGCCCAATAGTTAATAAAAAGTTGATGCAAAAAGATTTTAGTGTCATACAAACCAATGCAACTCTATATGCCTCCCACTTTGTGGGGGCATAAACAATCTTGCATCATTATGACATACTGATTGCTGTTTGACAGCACAAGGTAAAGAAACCTCTAATTATTATGCAGTATTTAACCGTTTATTCCATCAATACAGCTACAATCAGATGTGCAACAAGAGTAGATCCAGATCAATTTGTACAGTGTGATCAGTGCCCAAGGTTATAAAACTGAGCATGGAAACCAGTCTCAAATCTCAAGCATCTGATTGGCTGAAATGACGACCAGTCGCCATTTCAGCCAATCAGATGCTTGAGATTTGAGACTGATTTCCAATCTCAGCTTTATAACCTTGGGACCAGGATCTACATGCTTCTTGCTCAGAAATACTGGTGATCCATTGATTAATCAAAGTGACAAGTCAAGATCCTGTAGATCCAGATCAGACTGTACAGGCACATCTGAATCTACATCGGTCACCCATACATGTATGATATAAGCCATACCCCACACAGTGATGGGTTAATGTAAGTAAGCATCAAATGATTATAAAGCATTTTAACAATTTACGGCTTAACAATACCTTCATCATTTAAAAGGAGATGTGCAGGATTGATGTATGGAACACATTTGCGAAAAGGGTTATTAATCAGTTGAATATCATTATTTGAAGCTCAAATGTTGATTTACACCCGAAATATTTCAAACCAATATTTTATAAAAAAGATATATAAATGGTGTTTCCTATCCAATGCGACATGCACAGGTTAGCTATTTTTGTATTTCCCGCATAAAGCCGTGGTGGTTTTTGGGATCGTCATGTGATCACGTCAACCAAAATACGCATTTGGTGTACCTTGCCGACTATCGATGCCGCCATTTGTTTCAAAATGCCTGGGCCACCAGGAATAGTAAGCGTGACATACCCATGATCGCTTAATATAGAATGTATTTTTGTATAGGGATTTCTTCAGCGGATTGTTTTCAGGTCCGGTAAAATGGTAAAATTAACTGAAACCTTTCTCCTGGAGGGTTTGAAATGTAGAGTTTAGTCTGTTTACAATTTTACCGAGTACACCTGCTCGACCCTGCACATCTCCCTTTAATAGCAAATATTACAACCACCTAGGAAAATCTAAAATGATTATGATAATGATGAATAGCTCATTTTATTGTGAAACAAAGTCCAGGTTCAGCAGGCCTGCTATTCAGTATTGTGGTCCGATACCAGCTTAAGCAGACCTGGATCAGGGCTTTTTTTTCACTGCCAGGGGAACGGGCATATAATTTAGTAATGAGCATTATGTTCTATAATTTTAGGGAAAATACCATGATTGATTTTATTTCTGAAGGGGAATGAAAAAACCTGATGTACAAGTAAAGTTACTTCACACTTTCAAAGAAATTTCCTAAGGGGAAGGCACCCATAAAAGGCCCCTACTCAACAAGGAAAGAACATCCCTGTGGATGGTTAAGAAGTGATTACTGCCCAAGGTTATAAAACTGAGCATGGAAACCAGTCTCAAATCTCAAGCATCTGATTGGCTGAAATGGCAAACAGTCGCCATTTCAGCCAATCAGATGCTTGAGATTTTTGACTGGTTTCCTTGCACAGCTTTATAACCTTCAGCCAAGGTCGTCCATGGGATAAGAGCAATATCCCATAGACTAATGGGTTATCAAATTAGTCTAGCAAGAAACATGTTGCTCTGGGCTTATTATTGCAATATTGTTGGCAATCCGACTTCGCAGAGCCGGCATTTCATCTAAACCGAGATCTCTTTCCCAGAGTTCATTAAGAACGTCTTCAACAACACGACTGTCATCGGGAACGACTTTCTCGGAATGTACACTAAGAATTATTGTTGCATTTTTATATGGAGCATTATCACCATCACAGTATCCATGAAAAAGAAGCGCAGTATATGCGGGCAGAATTTCCACATGGTCCACGACAACGCCCTTGGCAACGTTTAGAATACCCATCATTCTTCTGTCCAAGTCAAGTTTCATTTTTCCTTCGGAGGTTGTGTCTAATTCAACAGAATTTATAAAACCAGTCTCCGAGCTGTTGAAGAATGTATTCAATGTTTTAACGATGTCCTTAGATAAACAGGTTCCCACTTGTGAACTGTCTTTCGAAACTCCAAACAGTAAAACGGCTGGGTACGTTTCTTCTGGTTCAGTTAAGAGTCGTCTTATTGCAGAGCTCACAACCTTCCAGAATCTTGGCGATTGGGAAGGGTATCGAGCTTTAACCTTTTCAAGATGTGGTTTAAACAGTTTATAGTAATCAACAGATGTTGTGGATTGTAAAGGACTTTCAGAAGGTTGGTCCTTAATGTACAATATTACGCCAATAGCAATAAAGGCCACTGCAACATAAAGAACAAAAGACGGACAAAAACTACTTGATGATTGGACGTTTTCATCTCTCCTAACATTTGTTTTTGGTAGGTTTCTTTCATTTCTAGCATTTGGCGAAGAGTCAGAAATATCTCGATTTGATAAATCTGGCCGATCAATTACATGCACCCTCCTTTGAGGAGAACGATCTTCCGTTACACCATTTTCCCAGTTAGCACTGTCCTCCCCGTCTATCGCATTATAATTATCATCTTCTTCTTCTTCCTCTACAGAATTCTCGCCATCAGCACTCGGTAAATCTGGATACAGTTCATTCTTTTTCTTTCTTCGGGTTGTTTTCTTGTTGCTCTTTGGACTACTTTGTGAATTTGCAGGCAGGTTCTTTTTTGCACCTTTTGGAGATTGTGGCGAGGCCCTCTTCGGTTGCTGGCTGGTGTTATCACCACTACCTGAAGTAACACCAAATAGAAATTAAATCATTATTCAGTGACATGAAAACCTTAGGTCTTTGTAAGAATTACTTATTCTTATGTTAACCCTGGGTTAGTTTAACCCTTTCCTCTATAGATACACAATTGCTAGGTCGAAAAATTTAGATCCAGATCAGCCGGCACATCCATGCCATCTGATCTGGATCTAAACTGTTTTTGCTTTTTGATTCATTAGCGTTATCTCTGACCAAAATGTTACCAGTGCAGATCATGGATTTGCCGGCAGATCTGGATCTACACTGGTCGCCCATGCAATAAAGGTGTGTCTATGGAGAAAAGGGTTAACCTGCGGATAAAGTTTTAAACAATGGTCCCAGCAGATTAGCCAGATTTCAAGCTATTCTGTTCAGCATTCAATTCCTTTGTTCTTCTCTCAGCCCAAAATTCATATTAACAAAAAGAAACTTGAGCTTCTGATCCCAAGACAACCTATGATACCATTCCTATACTTCTTGGAACTCCCACTCCTGTACCCCTGCTTCAACTCCTATACTCAACATGGTGTGAAAAAAGTTCCTGATTTCTTGTCAATCTAATAACCTGAGTTTTCCAAAGTTTTCCTGACCATCCAAGATCAGGGTCATAAAAATCTCTGTACCAGCGATTTCAATAGCTATTGAAAACCTGGGGTCATCTGACCCCTGTTTGGAATTTTCAAGGGGTCATAATCAGGTGGTCACGAGGCATATCGTGTTTTCATTGAACTTTACTTACTTAAATAATTGCTTTAACTTATTTTCATGGTTCAAATAAATATTAACTTCATATTTAAAATGCAAAAGACACAATATCTATCTTTATTCATGAAAAATTTGACCCCTTTTCCTACATTCTCCTGCATCATAATGACCCCAAGCTCAAAATTAGGTGGGGTCAAAACCTGAAAAAGTGAAATTTGCTTGCATCAAAAAGCAAGAATCTGCATCAATTGAAATCCAGGGTTCATACAGACTTGCTGACCTAAAATTCCATGACTTTTCCATGACTTTTCCATGATAAATTTCAATATTATATGATATCAAATTTCATCTGTTTAACAACACCAGTGCTCAATATCGTAAAGAAAAAACATATAAAAATGATTTCATTCATTTATTTAATAAAATGCATTTAAATGAATGTTTTTTTAATTATTACTTAAATGCACTTTTAATTTTATCGTCATTTTTCTTTTAAGCGAGTAATACTCGGCAAATAATATAATTCAAGGATATTTATTAGGAATTCCATGATTATTTTGAGAAATTCCATGATAATTCCCTGATAATTTTCCAAATTTCAGAATTCCCTGAGTTTTCCATGATTTCTTTAAAAAAAATCGATTTTCCATGACTTTTCCAGGTCTGTACGAACCCTGGAAATCACTGTGTACCTTTGCTTGCTAACTTGTCCACAGGTTCAAGCTTGTGTTCTTTACAACACTCAGCGAGTACTGCTGAGAGCTCAGCAGTCGATTCATCCAGAATCTGATCGTTTTTTAACGCTGTAGTGTCATCATCGCATTTTACACAGGAAGAACAATAGTAATGATTGCATACAGAACAGAACATTTCTGCCTTGGTGTTCCTATTTTCTCTTTTACACACTGAGCACAAAAATTCAAATGCTTCATTGCTGCCTTTAACTATATCTGATTTACTTATTCCCTCTGTTGCCATTTTAAAATTGTTAATAAAATTATCACCAAATTAAAGAAATTACATAAATGTTATAGTCAGAACGATTTCAATATGAATTGTGTACAGAGAAATCTTTAAGAAATAAACTTTATCCTTTTCATTTAACTTAATTTTAAAGATATGAAGATAGTAAAATGATTTGGATTGTTAATCAGTAATCAGCATCATATAGTAAAAACAAACAAGACTTTGACTTTTAAAACTGACACAGTGGACTGCTGATAAAATTTGTTATTACACTCTCCTATCAAAGAATGTTATAATGTATGGTGAACAGGACTTAAAGCTAACTTCATAACAGCAGTGAATATTTTTCAGTAAAACCCTCATTTAGACCACCCCGAAATTAAGACAATCTCAATAATAGGCCAACTTTTTCACTGTCCCATATTACAGTTTTGCACTATTTTCTATCCTAAAATAAAGGCTAAAAAATTATTGTTTTAACCTTGAAATAAATGTACTTAACTCTTTGTTTTAGAAGTTTCATAAAACACAAGATCTGGCAAAGTTTAGTTTTTTACAGACAATTGAGAATTTGCCTGTTACATACCTATAAATACATTAAAAAATTTTAGAACCTGTGTTGACTGGATCACTTGCAGTGCAAAAACAACTTACTCCAAATCAAGTGAAACTTTATTTTGAATTATTTCCCTATCTTATGCATTTTCGTAAAGGAATAACTTTGAACAATTTTTGTATATTGGTGTTTCAAGATCGGCTACTTGGCAAACTTATTAATACACTGTCTAATAACAATACATCCACGGTTATCTTTCATCCATCATTGTTCATAATTATCTGTAATACATTATAACATGCATGCTTGATACTTTAAGGTCAGTCTCTGAGTTGCAATCATTAAATAAACATCATTGATTTAATCTGGTGTTGCAGTCATTTATATTATACTAACAAACCCAAAGAAAAAAACAATTGATAAGTGGAAACAAGGAAAAAACCATTTTGCCCCACCCCCACCCCACTCACCCCCTCCATCACTCTCCTATTCCATCAGTGTAAGAAACAAGTGATAAGCATGAGACTTCAGTGAGATTTTTATGTCAGCTGATTCAGAATCTTTAACCTTTTCCTCCATAGACAAACCTTATTGCGTGGACAAACAATTTAGATCCAGATCAGCCAGCACATCCGTGCCATCTGATCAGAATCTAAACTGTTCGCTTTTTGATTCATAGGTTATTTTTTACCAAAATGCAACCTGGGTGCAGATCCTGATCAGACGGCATGGATGTGCTGGCTGATCTGGATCTACACTGGTCGCATATATTATGCGTATAAATGCATATTTATGGAAGAAAGGGTTAAGGCAGGGCTTTTCATCCTTATATAACAAAGGCCTGTATAAGGCCCCTTCCCAATCCAAAAATGTAGCATTTTTTCCCCAACTGTTGCAAAACCTCTTCCCAAAATGCTAGGTAAGATTCCCAAAATGCTACGTAAGATGTCAAAAAATTGATTAAAATCCTGTGAGAGGAGTTTGAAAATTGATGTCTGAAAATAATGTGCTTTAAAAATTTTAATTTAAGTTTAAAATACTTATTACTATTCAAATTTATCAACTAGTACCCATCAGCCATCTGTCAATGAATTTTGTTTTCCCAAAATAAACAATTATCGGGCATAAATTTCCCAATTTGAAAGACCATGCCTATTCCCAATTTTCTGATGAAAAGCGCTGTAAGGTGACACCATTTTTGCTTTGACATTAGTGAATGGTGAAGTCTGACCATATATGGAAATTAAGTCATCCAAACCATACTCGTTTAAGGGACCAAGACAGCTAGATTTCTACATATTTATTCTCTTCTTTTCCATTGGCACTGTACTATGGAAGGTAAAAAACACTACCCTAACCATTCTGCATGTACTTTGAAAAATAATGACACCAATGCAATGTATTGCATGTACATACCTGCATATCTTGCCTTCATTCTGTCCGTTATTGGTGTAAAAGCTCTCCTCACAAGGGTTGGGTCTCGTTGTCTTGTGTGATTGGCTGGGAAATCTTCAAATTCATCATCTGACATCCCTGCAAACAAAAATAGTTACTAATACTTATTGTTACATGTTTTAATCTCATTGCAAAATCTTGAAATAGAGATGGCAGAGCATTTTTCCTTCTTTAGCTGGGACATTTCACAAGAGCTTTTTCCCCTTGTAATCTTCTTTAAAAGCATGCAGTTTTCTCCAAATGTTGAATTTACATCAAGCTTTTCATTCCCCTTTATAGGCAGTATTGCTTTATTTAATCATAAATTAATTTACAGGCAACAGGAAACAACCCCAGGCAGTGAAAACAAGCAAAATCATTGCATTTATATCCCCCGCCGAGTACTGGTTATTACTAACACAACAGCTGAAGACATAGGGCTTTATTTAGATATTTATCATGGCAAAAACAGTGAAAAAAAAACCTTCAGATGGTGAAAAGGGTTTGGCAGCTCACCAGAATATAAGAATCGACATAAAGTCTTCAAGTTGTTGAAAAGAAGAATGCAGTGGTAAAAAAATAGTGTGATATTTAATTGAAATCCATGGAAAAGCTGCAGTGAAGTAGCACGGAAACGAATACTACTCAATATGCATAGTGCATAACTTATCAAAGGGCCATAACTCTGTGTTAAACGGTCAGACCAGAACAAGACAACAATATGGACATCTTGTCTTGGTAATAATGGTTTCCATAGTTTCATTGAAATCCATCCAGTAGTTGCAGAGAAATAGCAAAAAGCATAAGTTATCAAAGGGCCATAACTCTGTGTTAAAGGGTCTGACTGGAACAGGACGACAATATGCGCATCTTCTGTTGGTATTAAAGGTTTCCAGAAACATTCATTGAATTCCATCCATTATAGTTGCAGAGAAATAGCGCAGGAACAAATACTGCTGTATACGCAGAATGCATAACTTATCAAAAGGCCGTAACTCTGTGTTAAACAGTCTGTTGAACAGTCTGACTGGAACAAGATGACAATATGCATATGTCCTCTTGGTATTGATGGCTCCCAGAAAGTTTCATTAAAATGATTCATCTGGTAGTTGCTGAGAAATAGTACGGAAACAAATAATGCTCTATATGCATAATGCATAAGTTATCAAAGGGCCATAACTCTGTATTAAACAGTCTGACTGGAACGATATGCACATCTCCGCTGGGTATTGATGGCTCTCAGAATGTTTAATTGAAATCTATCTGGTAGTTGTAGAGAAAATAGCACAGAAACAAATACTGCTCTATATGCATTATGCATAAGTTATCAAAGGGCAATAACTCTGTGTTAAACAGTCTGACTGGAACGATATGCACATCTCCTCTTAGTATTGATGGTTCTCAGAAAGATTCATTTGTAATCCATCCAGTAGTTGCCATGCATGGTAGTTGCAGAGTAATAGCGTGGAAACAAATACCTCTCTATATGCATTATGCAAGTTATCAAAGGGCCATAACTCTGTTTTGAACAGTCTGACCCAAACAAGACGATGACATGTGCATCTCCTCTGGGTATTGATGGCTCCCAGAAAGTTTCATTGAAATCCATCCAGTAGTTGCAGAGAAATAGTGTGGAAACGAATACTGCTGTTTATGCAGACTGCACAAGTCATCAAAGGGCAATAACTCTGTGTAAAACAGTCTGACAGGAACAAGACGACAATATGCGCATCTCCTCTTGGTATTGATGGCTCCCAGAAAGTTTCATTGAAATCCAGCCAGTAGTTGCAGAGAAATAGTGCGGAAATAAATACTGCTCTATATGCATCATGCATAAGTTATCAAAGGGCAATAACTGTTAAACAGTCTGACAAGAACAAGACGATAATATGTGCTTCTCCTCTTGGTATTGATGGTTCCCAGAAAGTTTCATTGAAATCCATTCAATAGTTGCAGAGAAATAGCGAGGGAACGAATACTGTCTGCTCTAAATGCATAATGCATAAGTTATCAAAGGGCAATAATGTGTTAAATTGTCTGACGGGAACAAGATGATGATATGCATATCTCCTCTTGGTATTAATGGTTTTAAGAAAGTCTCATTGAATTCCATTCAGTAGTTGCAGAGAAATAGCGCACAGTGCTCACTCTGGCAGTTTTAAAATAATAGCAACATTGTTTGAAAAACAAATTAATAGCCAAAGTTTCACGCGTTGTTTCCACATGCGTTATAATTATTTGTTTTGTTTTTAATTCACATGATTTACATCTATGTTATGAAGATAAACTGTTTATTATTACTTTATCAATTTAGCTCAATGAAAATAATTGGCATTATGTAAAGTTACTGATGATTTTTAATAATAAGACATTCTTCACTATTGCTGACAAAATCAATTGCACTAGCTATTTGTATACCAAAAAAGGACTTTCATACTTCAAGGCAGTCTTAACCAAACCATGTAAAATAAAGTTTTGGGCAAAATAATCTAATACATGTCAATTTTCTGCTTAGAATGAGTTTATATGGTAATGGGTAGTTGAAAAACGATTCGGGACTAGATTGATGGTATGTAAAAAATAGACGTCGCGAAAATGAATGACACATAAACCAGTAAAAAATTGCAATGTAAAATAACATTGCCAATGCAAACAATAACCAAGGCAGCTGATTAAACACTATTTATGAGAAAATATTACCCAATTTCTTCGTTAACACCGTTTAAAAAATCGGCAATTCGTACCGCGAATTTTCGTCCTATTCATCCCTTGAGGTACAGTATCCGGCTAGGTTTTTGCTTTGAGAATGGATTTAGAATTTGGCCCGTATTTACTATAATGTTAGAAAAAAGAACACATAATTTATTCTTATTCTTAAAATATTTGTCAGCTTTGCTAAACAAAAGATAGGGAAATCCATAAAAACTATAAATAGCAACAAACTTAGAATTCCCTTGTCATGACGTAGTGGAAATACCCAAAGTTTACCGATTACAAACATCAATCATTGACCAGTAGGCAAGGACGCCAAGGTGATTATCTTTATTGACACTTAATTAGTTCAATTAGGGGATTAATGACCCACATTTATCAGAAATGTGGCGACCGCTCAGGGCAAAGAGAATGCAAATTAGCTAACACTATCTTCTCTTTTTGGACAATTATTTAATCGCCAAATTTTACCGCCAATTCTTTGAAATAATTGACAAAACCATAAAATTATCACAAATGGCAACAATGTTGACTGACAGCGTGAGCACTGGCGCAGAAACAAATACTGCTCTATATGCTCTATACTGCTCTAATGCATAAGTTATCAAAGGGCAATAACTCTGTGTTGAAAGGTCTGACCAGAACAAGACGACAATATGCACATCTCCTCTTGGTATATATGGTTTCCAGAAAGTTTCAATGAAATCCATTCAGTAGTTGCAGACAAATAGCGCAGAAACAAAAACTGCTCTATATGCATAATGGATAAGTTATCAAAGGAAAATAACTCTGTGTTAAACAGTCTGACCGGAACAAGACGACAATATTTACATCTCTTGGTATTGATGGTTCTCAGAAAGATTCATTGAAATCCATCTGGTAGTTGCAGAGAAATAGTGTGGAGATGAATTGCTTTATCTATGCATAATGCGTAAGTTATCAAAGGGCCATAACTGTGTTAAATGGTCTGACCGAAAGAAGACAGCCAACTGCGCATCTCCTCTTGGTATTAATGGTTCCCGGAAAGTTTCATTGAAATCCATTCAGTAGTTTCAATAATATAGCGCGGAATACTACTCTATATATTCATAATGCATAGGTTATCAAGGGCAATAACTCTGTGTTAAATGGTCTGACCGGAACAAGACGACAATATGCACTTCTCCTCTTGGTACTGATGGTTTCTACTAAGTTTCGTTGAAATCTATCCAGTGGTTGCAGAGAAATAGCATGGAAAAGAAATTCGGACAGACAGCGTGACAGCGTGACGGACGGACAACGCCAAAACAATATCCCCCTCCCGATTTCATCGACAGGGGATAACAAAACCCTGGGTACATGTTGATATAATTTTTACTCTCTTCCCACAATCTGATTAAAATCATCTCATGAAAACGGCTCTGTTATCAAGATCTCATGTCGCATCACTAAAATATGCTTTTGTCAATAACGTTTTGAACCAATCAGATTTTAAATTATTTCCTGTTATTATTATTATTATTATTATTATTATTATTATTATACATCTGTTTGTAACAATACAGTATTTTTGGAAATTGTTTAAAAAAAAAACGATAATTTTTTTTCATACCTCATCTTCAAAACACTACAGTGCACAATTCAGATTAACCTCAAGCTAAATATAACTAATAAACTAAAGAAATGACACACTTAATAAATATACTGCTTGCCAATATTTGAATTATGTTAGTATGGTGGACTAACAAGTTTTCGTGGTATAAACAGTTTTCGTGGTATTTTACATAAACATTGTTGACATGAAAGTGCGTGCAGATGTTTTGATTCGTACTTCTGACAGTTTGACAGAAGAAACTTTTTCACAAAATATTCGGTTGAAACATGTGAAAAGATGCCAAAATAATATAAACAAGTGTAAATTATTTTCAAAAACCAGGGAACAATGTTTTACTTTATATTAAAGAAACGTCATTCTTGACATCTCATCTGACATGAGCTCTCGGAACGCTATATTTCCTTTTATGCAGGATGTAAGTGATCATCATATGTCAGGGGGATTCTCAAAGTAATAAACACATGTTAAATTACTGTTGGGCTGATTAACTAGTCTAACTTGTATTATTGTTTTGAGATGACCCCTGAAAACTTGTTGGTGACGTCATGGATAACATGGCTGGTAGTTGGGTAAACAAAAAAACTGGAAATATGATTTGCCATTTGGAAAGTTTTTGTTGAAAGAACTTAAAACTCATTTAAATAGATTAGCAAAAGTTGGTTTCTTTTTCAACCAACATGAATACGAATTATAGCAGTAAGCAGTTAACCTGTTATATATACCATTAAAACTTGTTGGACCATCATATATGAACAGTTTGTATTTATGTTCAAAATGTAGAACGTGCATTTTTGTTGTCGTCAAAATGTGAATTTTTATTAAATTGTTTTTGATGTTGTTTGATAGTAAATTCCGAGTCAACAGACTGATCACTGTCGCTGTAGCACAACAAAATGTTTGTCCAGTGTAGACCTTGTAATATTGTGGAATTATAATGATCAGCCACAATGACTGATTCGCCAAAGAACAATAATTCGCCACTTATTTTTTGCGGCAAATAGTAATTCAATATTGATATGGGTTATAAAGAGATGTCATCTCATAATGTTGGGAGAAAAACGGGGTCCATCTCTTCTTCTTCTTCTTCTTTGTGATGTGCAGAACTCCTCTGGAGCATCATCGCACATTGTGAATATGTACATGCGCAGGGGGAGGGGCGGTGAAAAACAGGTTAAAAACATGGTGCTCCAGAGTTAAGGCATTGGTGCTCCCATCCTAGCCTTGAAGACTTCCAGGGATGGGGCAGATATGGTCATCTCAGGCAGACTGTTCCATATGCGTATGCTAGATGGAAAGAAGGAGTACCTGTAGGCATTGACCGTTGCAAATGGAACCAAGAACCTGTTGGCATGACCTCTTGTGTGTGCACCAGCTGGTAGAAGTATGTGTTGGGTTTGGATGTCCACCAGGTTGTTGACGACCCTGTACATCATGGAGGCTTTGATGAGCTGGCGACGGGATTCTAGTGTTTCCCAGTCGAGAGTCTTTAGCATGGATGTGACACTGCTCGTTTGCCTGTAGTCGCCTGTGCAGAACCGGGCAGCCCTTCTTTGTACGCTCTCCAGCTTGGCAATGTTACTGTTTGTGTGTGGGTCCCATACCGATGCGGCATACTCCAGCTGGGGTCTTACGAGTGACTTGTAGCAAGTGGCCTTGATGTTTTGTGGGCAGGAGCTTAGGTTCCTACGCAAGAAGGCAATAGTGTTGTTGGCCTTCTTGGTGGTCATGTCGATGTGGCTGTTCCAAGACAGTGTGTTGTCAAGTGTGACGCCTAGGTACTTGGCTTTGTTGGTTTGGTGTAGTGTTTGGCCGTGTATGGTGTATGAGCCAGCTATGAACTTACGCTTGTTGGTGATGCGTATCATTTCACACTTGTCGGGGTTGAAAACCATCTGCCAGTCCCGCTCCCATTCTTGAAGGTGGTCCAAGTCTTCTTGAAGTGCCTTGATGTCTTGGACTGAGTTTATGGTCCTGTATATAAGGCAGTCATCTGCAAAGAGGCGTGCTGTGGATGAGACCCTACCAGGCATGTCATTTATGTAGATCAAGAATAGAAGCGGGCCTAGGACGGTACCTTGGGGGACTCCAGATGTAACAGGAGCTTGGTTTGAGGTTTTCCCATCAAGTACTACTTGTTGCTGTCTGTTGGCAAGAAAACTGTCAATCCACCCCAAGGTCTTCCCTCTGATCCCATAGTGGTTCAATTTGGCTGAAAGTCGCTGATGGGGTACTTTGTCGAAAGCTTTTGAAAAATCTAACAGTATTGCATCAATTTGTTGTCTATTATTGAGACCTGCTGCAAGATCCTGGACAGTTGTTATCAGCTGCGACTCGCACGACCTTCTCTTCCGAAAACCATGTTGTTGGTCGGTGACCGAGTGTCAACACTCAACAAACTGAGGTAACAAATCAAATTCTATAATTTTATGTCAGAAAGTACAGAGAATGTATGAGAAACTGGTGAACAATAAATAAGAAAGTAAAAAAATAAATCACTGAATTATCTCGATATCGATCAATAACAGTTAAACGGACTTGGAAGTTGGAGTAAGAGTAAGTCCTGTTCTAAAAAAAGTTGAGTATCCAATAATCTGTATGGTTATATGATGTGAACGGCAACTTTTCAAAAGGCTGTCTGATAAAGATATCTGTTCTTACACACCTTTATCCAGAGTTGTCGCTCCTTTCACAAGCGACAACCAGGAGATGGCTAGACCGAACCTATTTCGGATCCACGGAAATTCCGGAATCTACCGGAAACCTTTTGGCTGTTGTGGAATTAAAGTGAAGTTGTAGTAGATTTCGTACCAGCGGCCTCCGTAGCTCAATTGGTAGAGCGACGGCACGGTAAGCCAGTGGTTCGAGGTTCGAATCCTGGTCGAGGCTACTCTTTCCAACATAAATCTGCCACATTGGTGTTGTCGGCAGGGCGATTACCCTTGGAGCTCTTTCGAGCGAAGCATGTTTAGCTGGGGTATTCGACTCGAACTTGGGCAGAAACGTGCATATTTCCTATTAAGTTGGAAATGTCTCCTATAAGTTGGGAAAAAATGTAGTAGATTTCGTACCAGCGGCATCGGTAGCTCAATTGGTAGAGCGACGGCACGCTAAGCCGGAGGTCCGAGAAAGTTAATTCGTTAAATTAGCCTCAGGGATTTGTTTCAAGATATGTCAGAAATAGTAGTCTCAATAATTCGACTGCAAGCATAGACCCATTATCATACAGATGTCTCTCCTTTACGTCTCGAGCAGTTATGATCAAAACTGTGACGGAAATCGCACTGCTTTAAATTCCCACTTTTTCACTGCCATTTGAAAATTTCAGCACTGCTATGTTCATTTGCTGTTATAAAACATAAAAAGTATCTAAAGTATCAATAAAATAAAAAAAATATTCCACAAATAACAGTTTGAATCTTACTATTGATTATGCCGTTTACACGTTGATTTTAATGTGATAACCAATGAAAACGTCCCTTTTATATAAATCGATAATCTACAGTCAGGTAGACTTTTAGCGGTGTAACATAAAAACTGTTGACATGTGTGGAGGTTTTAAAGTTCTTGTTCATAATGAATGAACAAGTTTCTTAAAAAGTATTACATAATTATATCGATTCTAATTTTCTAATTTTCAGGTATGTAGTTTTTTAAGATATGTAAGGTTTAAAAAACTAATTGAAGCCGTCAAAAGTTGCGACAAAGATTATTATCGCAATAAATGCCTATAACTTTGTAAGTACTTGTCCAGTATTAACACAATATTTGAAATATATCATTTGCATTACAAAAGCCATCCAAGACAACAAGAATGAGAAAGGTTACCAACATGATAATTTCTACAGCGCTCTGCAGGCCTTGTGATTAACCCATCTACAGTTGATCACTTTGCTTACCTCTTTGGTTGCACGACGGTGGCAGGAGTTTGAGAGTTTATGAAGGCTTATGGGGAATCATTTCTTTAAAGAACCTAGAGGCTCGATTTGTTTCTTTTAACCCTGCCATCGTGTTCTTGCTAATTTGACTCCAGGGGCTCTGGTCTCGGTAAGATCATCGAGTACTCGCCCATTTGGCTTGGCAAAGCTATTAGATTCTTTTTGTTTTATATGTTTTTGGACATTTGCATGCAACAGTGTTAGGCTGATGGGTGAGTTGGAGTCATTTCACGAAGACAACTTGTACTTGTTTGTTAATATGAAAACCTGTTGGGGTAAGTGCACCCTAAAACCTGGTTTAGACCCCCAGTGGCAATGTGTTTTGCCACTGACCGTTCCAAGGTTGTATCCCCAAAGGTTCTCTTTTTCGTTAAAAGGTTTGTGGCGTCCTATTTGAGTTGACATACTTATATGCTCTCTCTCTTCAGATCTCTTCTTTTTCGCTGTATGGGGAGGCTATGTTTTGTGAGTGTGGCGATTCCTTATGTGCATATTTTACTTTTTTCTCAACATTTTAGTTAAATTATATTCCCTTTTCTAATGAATTTAATATTATTAAACATAATGTTGCCAATAACTTCGAAAGCAGTTGTTGAATTCTCTTAATATTTGGAAACCATCATCTGCAAGCCAATTAGTCTCAATAATTCGACTGCAAGCACAGACCCATTATCATATTGACTTTTTACAGATGTCTGTCCTTTACGTCTCAAGCAGTTACGATCAAAACTGTGGTGGAAATCGACCTGATTTAAATTCTGTTATTTATTGATAAACGTGACGTCGCGAGTCAGGTAAACTTGAAGCGCCGAAATCGAAATTTGTTGACATGGGTGGAGGTTTAAAAGAGTTTTGCATAAAAAACGAAACCGTTATTTATAAAGGATTACATATATTGATTCTACTTGAATGTGGCTTTTCAGGTATGTTTTTTTTTAAAGATACATATGGTCTAAGATGCTTTATGGAGCCGCCAAAGTTGCGATCAAATTCCGATCGGCGGCATATAGAAATAGAAGGAAAATTTGAATTAGGGACATTACGGACCATGACCATTACGGACCTGATTTTAGGACATAACGGACCAGATTTATAGACATTACGGACCATCTAAAAGACATAACGGACCATCTATAAGACATAACGGACCAGATATATACACAATACGGACCATCTATAGATGCTTATGAAATATAAATTATATATATATATCTATAAAAACATAACGGACCATATTTAATAATTAGGTACATTTAGGACCAATCACTATACTTATTACCGCGATATACCTATTACCGCGAGTGCCTTGGTAAGAACTAATTCACATGCATACATGATGATGTCATTTCTTTTCCTGTTAGGATTTGTTTACATTATCTCCCAACATCTCTCAAACAAATTAAACAGCAAAACATATTAAGTTTCTAAATATCTACTTTTTAACTACAAAAAAATTAACTTTATACAGAACTGGATAACCACTGTTTATCAAAAAGCATAATTTCAAAAAGGTTTTTATATATTTAATTCTATGAAGTAAACATTTTTCAGTTACTAATGATTTGTTCCAGCAGAATTTAAGTTAAGTAAGCTACATTTTATCACCAGATTTCTGTTCCTGTATTAATTCTAATTGGCTGAATCGTGGTAATATGTATACAACGAAAAACCAATTGCTGACACATTGGTCCATCGCGAAATCAATTTTTATTATAAAAGATTCTGAATTTTCAACAAACAAAACAACAACAACTGTTTTCTAAAGATAGTGGATAGTTTTAGTTACATTCATAACAGCTGATTGTTGTTGTTGTAAATTTATTTTATAAACCTTGGCAAACTTAAGACACGTGGTAATAGATATGACCAGGATAAGTACATTTAGGACCATCTATACATAGATAGATATGGAATATAAAATATATATCTATTAAAAACTTAATTGCCATTTAAAGCCTGTCGGTAGTTATTTCTTCGCTATTGTATTGGCGATAATTTAAGGGCCATAATTACAACTGGTTAATAAATATGAAATGCATTTTTTTGCAATCAAAATTACCAGGTTTTGACATCAGTTTGCAAAATTACTCGAAATATAATTGATATTAATTCCTTTTCTAAAACAATTTTAAAATTAAACAAGTTGAACAAAAATGTGCACTTGGGTTACTAACACCTTATGGAATATCACAGTGGTGATCACATAATCACACTGGACATAGCTTTCGCGCTAACAACGCGTCTATCGCGCCAACAACGAATTTCTATCGCGTTAATAACGCATTTTGATGGCGGTTTTCGTGGCAAAAGAGCGTCACCGCAATAAGTTTACACTTAGTACTTCTTTAGATGATGATAAATTGGGAAGGGGCTGATCGCAAAGTACCCCATCACCATTCTAGGTTTTGTTTGTATCACTAGAAAATGCACAAACCTTGCTGATTTTTTGGAGAATCGCCCATAGTTTTGTGAGGTGGGTGCAAAATGTTGTGATTTCAAAGAAAAAATTATTTTGTGCAATACAACCAGGCATATGTCCATTCCTACCAGAATAAAAATATCGGGGGAAGTTATTATTTGACTAATAATACATTTCTTGTAAAATATATGCATCGTCTGCTAATTTAGCGCAGAAGAAGTGAACTGAATGCGTCTAGAACGCTTTCGTCTGAACGCATCTACAACGCTACCCGGTTTGTTCCATGTAAATTGTTAGGTTTGGCTGAGGAGCATGTTGCTTCCAACAATTCAAAGTATACGCTCGTGTGGATTGTGTTTAAACCGACATAAAATTTAGTGTCTGGGAATATCTCTTCTCTTTATAAGTTTGACAGCTACGCGTCTTGTCAAGATATGGCAGATTCGTGCTGATGCAGACTTTTCTTAAATGTTCTCTAATGGTTTCAATGACAAAAGAGCTAAAATAATATCATATAATATAATGCATGTAAAACCAACGAAGTCTTGGTTATTCGGCGTGTAGTAGCACTTATTGATTCTGTATTAAACGCTTTCTAATTTGCCCAGATTTCAAAATTTGCCACGAAGGATCTATGAAAAAGATTTTTTTCGAACAGTATTTCTTCTGACACCACTGGTCTAAAAACTGCTTTGTGCGCATGCGCATGAACAAAGTGAACACAAACATTATATGACTATATTTCTAACAACACACAAAAATGCTACTGCTTTTTATCAACTTGTCAAAGTCAACCGAAGTCAAATAACATCCATAAAAGTTGAACCGATGTTCATTGAAAAAAGAAAAAACAACAACATTTTTTGCAGACGTTTAAGTGAAAACAAAATCTTCTCAAGTTGGAAATTCTTCTTTTTGCGTCCGAATTAAGAATTATGTTCGGGGTTTTAATATCCCATTCTTTCCCTTATGAAATTAGATTATAGGTTTGCCTTTCAGGGTTTGCCTTTCAGAAGATTTCATAGTTACTTCTTTTATAAATCGAATTATTTTCATATATCCACTGTACTGCGAGGAGAATGATTGAAAACATGCCACCAGAGAAGAAATGTCTATTGGGAATAGTTAATGTCTTAAGTTCACATACATGTAAGTTGTTGTATGAACATAAGCATGTTCATTCACGTTAAAACACACACATATATATACTTACCTCTTTTAACATTTACTCGTTAGGAGATGTTTATGACTGTGCTCCTGCAAACATTATCGTTAAAATGGACGCGAAAAACATGCTGACGATATTTCCTTAGGGTCCAAACGGAACACCGTACTTGACAAATACGGCATTTCTTTTTCGTTTTAGGCCCTGTTTAAGTGAAGTCTTCCCCCATTTATTCTGAATTTTATAATTATAATACAATTTTACAATCATTCAAAGATAGAATCTGTAAAACATAAATAATATTACAGTATTGTGTTCAATATCATGTATCATAGAAAAACGTATGAGATGTGTTTTGCATGAAAGTAGAAATGTATCATTTGGAAAATTTAGTGCATTTCTAACGTCACAACACAGGTCTTTTTTGCGTGCTCAAGTGACCAAACATCGATTTTTTTTCCAGGTTTTTGTCGTTATGTGGTCAGTATCTTTCATTTCTAAACATCCGTTATTATAATACATACCTTATAAAATAAAAAAAGAATCTAAAATGTACAGCGTGCAGACGTCATTAACTGTGACATTATTAAACGAATATTTACTTTTTCAGACAGTGCAAACCGCTGTCGGCTGAAATATTTAAAGTTTTAATAAAACCATTTGAACAGGACAGCAAAATGTTAATGTTAATGATAGTACTTTTTACCAAAGTCTAGAAAGTCTGGAAATGCTATGGTTCGGAAGTGTTTCCATCATATACTCTTGCTTCATTAACTTTAAATAGGTATAACGATTTACGGTAGAGTCTGATTTCCGAAAAAAGTGCTTTGAAAAGGAATATTTAACTGTATCTACGATATGGGTTTTAATAAGTCCAAAGCTTTTGTTTAAATTGTGGTTTCATGGTGGTCTATAGTCTTTTTTAAACAATTAAGAGTTCCAAAGAGATTAACTGTAAAATCCTTCTGCGTAAATCGGGTTCTTAGCTCTTTAATCGTTTCTCAAAAGTTTTGTTCTGTTAAACATGTAATCGATATCGCTCCCACACGAGAAATCAGAGAAAAAATGGCATGTAAATAATACATATGATATATTTTGACAAATGCGTGGTCTTTTCTTAGGGTAAGCATCATCTAACACGCATCAAATTTACTAGGCAGATGAACTATAAAAGGGTAGCGTGGTAGATGCGTTCAGACGAAAGCGTTCTAGACGCGTTCAGTTCACTTCTTCTGCGATAAATTAGCAGAAGATGCATATATTTTACAAGAAATGTATTATTTGCCAAATGATAACTTCTCTCGATATTTGTATTCTGGTAGGAATGGGCATATGCCTTGTTGTATTGTACAAAATAATTTTTTTCTTTGAAATCAAAACATTTTGCACCTACCTCGCAAAACTGTGGGCGATACTCCAAAAAATCAGCAAGGTTTGTGCATTTTCTAGTGATGCAAACAAAAACTAGAATGGTAAGGGGGTACTTTGCGATCAGTCACTTGCCATTGTGTCATCATCTAAAGAAGTACAAAGTGTAAACTTACTGCGGTGACGGTGTTTTGCTACGAAATTCGCCATCAAAATGCGTTGTTTATGCGATAGAAATTCGTCGTTGGCGCGAAAGACGCGTCGTTAGCGCGAAATCTATGTCCAGTGTGATAATTGACCGTCAGCTATTGTTCTATATTGAATTTCACGGGAAGAATGTAGGACATAATCCCCTACGGACAAAATCCCCTAGTCATACCTGGACAAAATCCCCTACATAAGTTTTCCACTGGTGGACAAAATCCCCTACTTGCATAAATCCCCTACGGACAAAATCCCCTAAGTAAAAAAATCCCCTACTTTATAAATGTTTCACATCCCTTGCTATATACATAATTAAGCTAGATGGTCTGGCATTTCTGGCAGTGATGGCATCAGTTATCTTAAAGAAACAGCCCCAGAGTATTTAGCTGGTATAGTAGATTATTTTGACAGCACTTGTGTATCTGGTGGCTTTTATATTGTGAGGGGTGAGAATGACTCACTAAGGTCAATGACCAAAGCAGAACCAATAATGTGTGTGAGGGTTGGAAACATGCCTTCAAAACATTAGTTGGCCATCCAAACCGCAGTCTGTGGTACGTAATAAACTGTCTACAGAAAGTTAATGGTGACGTTGAGACTGTGTATGAACAGCACTGCCTAAGTCCCTTGTTGAGTTCATGGAGGCTATTGGAACTTGTGTGAGGCTTCACTTAGTTCCATGTAACTGTTGTTGTATAAATCTGGTTATAAAAAATGAAAGGCAAACTAGTATATTTGTAATGTTTGACTAAATGTTTTAATTTTATTTAGACAAATAAAATTTATTATTCTTTGATAAACATTTTTATCTTCATGACAGTGTTCAATTTCAAATAAAGTCAAACATCTTTTCATTTCTTTTTGTTGCTAATTTATCAGTTTATCACAAGTTCTTCTTGTAAAACTTAATGTTACAATATAATAAACCAATTTTCTGACAATAGGTGGATTCCTTATAATTATCTATTGGTTTAAACAGTATTTATTCAAGTAAATACACATATAATAATATAATACAATGAAAATAATGTCATGATATGGATTAAAGAACAAGCGAAACGCTTATATGAACTCTTCTCCATTGGTATTAAAATACAATACATTATATGTGCATATATTTGTCCGGTAAAAATATCGTTTTAGAAGTACAATAACGGAGAGAAGAAGGGAGAGAGAGAGAGAGAGAGAGAGATAGAGAAAGAGAGAGAGAGAGGGGGGGAGAGAGAGAGAAAAGAGAGGGATATGCCAAACTCTAGACCTAGCTTAAGAACCTGCGTGTAGATTGAATATACATCTGTACATTAGTGAATAACATGATGTTGGCTTCATTTGAGAGATGTTCAGACCCAAACAGTAGATTGTTTATAAGAGGAGGACATGGGAGGTCATTAAGATATAATCGTCGTTGATCTGAAAAGTTCGGACATTTAAGGAAATAGTGGTCTGTAGTTTCTCTATCACCGCAGGTGCATAGAGGGGATTCAACTACGTTACACCTAAATAGGTGATCGTTAAGTGAGCTACAGTTAAGACGCAATCTGGTGTGGTGAATTTGGGGAACTCTAGGTCCTCTGCTGTAAAAAGGTGGGGGTTTGCGAATGTTGCCTATCAAATTTGAATTAAAACTTGTAAGAGTTAAGCTATTTTTGGTGGCACTTGGAAGATTATTCCAATCATAGACAGTGCTAAGTAGAAATGATTCGCGATAGAGTGTCGTTTTAAAATGAATTTGAGTAAGGTCGGAATTATTTCTTAATGAGTAAGTGGTTCTGGAGTGGTTGATGGTCGGTAGCATAGACTGAAGGTAGTTTGGTACAAGACTGTTATTCATTTTGTAGAATAAGACTAATTTGTGTTGTTTTCTGCGTTCACTTAGTTTATGCCATTGAAGCTCTTGATACAATTTTGTGATTTCACAGAGTTTGGTTGCGCCTGTGACAATTCTAGCAGCTTCTAATTGAATAGATTCGAGTGAATTCGATTGTTCAACAGTGCAGTTAGACCAGACAATGTCTTCATATTCTAAAAGGGGCCTAATAAAGCTAAAATACATACGTTCTAATACTTTTCTGTTTAATAGAAACTTATATTGTCGTAAAATGAAAATTCTTTTCCAAGCCTTCTCAACGATAAATTTGATAGTGGTTGACCATTTACCATCATTAGATAAATATATACCAAGGTGCTTGTGTTCAGACACTTCTTTAATAGGTGTATTGTTCAAGAAGAGAGTAGGGTGGTTTGGCTTATGAATTTTCCTGCTTATAATTAGAGATTCCGTTTTACTAGCGTTGAATGATACCAACCAAGTGTTTGTCCAATTTTCGATTTTAGACAAATCAGAGTTCAATGTTTCAGAGGCAATTAAGGGATTATCGACAATTACATAAAGACTAGTGTCGTCAGCAAACAAGCGGATTTTGGAATTTATTTCATTAACAATGTCATTTATGTAGATTAGGAACAGAACAGGCCCTAAGATTGAGCCTTGAGGAACACCAGCAGAGACGTTCATAAGTGTAGAGGTTGCATTATTATAACAGACTCTCTGCTTCCTGTCAGATAAGTATGAGCTAAACCAAGAAAGTAGATTGCCATCAATACCAATAGATTTAAGTTTGATGATTAATCCTCTATGCCAGACACGGCCGAATGCTTTTGATACGTCACAGAAGACCATTCTTATCTCTTTACCTTCGTCAAGAGCCTTACAAATGTCGTTGTATATATAAACTAGTTGATTAACAGTTGAGTCAGTTGGAATGAAACCTGATTGAAATGGCGTTAAGATACTGTGGTCAATGAGATAATTAAACAGATATTTCATTATACATCTCTCTATTACCTTGCTAAGACAGCTTAAGAGTGAAATAGGCCGGTAGTTACTGGGGTCAGATGGGTCAGATTTCTTAAATATTGGAGATACGTTCGCAATCTTCCAGCAAGAAGGAAAGTACGCGTTGTGCACTAACGTATTAAAGAAGTGAGAAAGAGGTTGGGCTAAAATGATAGAGCCTTCCTTTAGAAGACGCGGGTTCACCAAATCTGGACCAGAAGCTTTTGAAACGTTTAGAGATGAGAGGATATCTTTTACGTCTTGTTCAAGAATTTGTATACTAGACAAGGATGGATGTAACGGTGCGCGTAAAGTGGAAGAGGAGTAGTGCTATCATCAAGTGACGACTGGGCACAGAAGAAGTTATTAAGCACTTCGACTTTTTCTATATCGGTTGATGCTTCGATATTATTAAAAACTAGCGGCGGAATTACGTTAGCCGTCGTTTTACTATTTAATAGATGTTTTGAAAGTTTAAACCATGTTTTAATATCAAGACTGTCAGAATTGAGCTGTTCCGTAATTTTATTATCATGCAAAAGTTTTGCCTTTCTTATTTCGCTGACTACTTCGTTACGTTTTTTGCGACAAAGGGCCCAGTGAAAATCTGTATTACGAGCTTTTGCTTTTTTGTGAATTCGATGGCGCTGTCTAATAAGTTTTCGAATATTATTACTTATCCACGGGACGTCAGACGGACGAATGGTACACGTTTTGTTAGGTATTGATTGCGATGCACAGGAGAGAATTGGTTTAGTTATATTTATGGTTGAGCCTTCCAGGTCGAGAGAGTTGATGATACTGTTCCAGTCAGAAGCAGAGAGAAGTTGTATTGTAGTCGCCAGATTTATAATTCCATACAGTGCGTTTGAAGGAATGTGACATATACTTTTTAAACTTTAGGACTAGAACAATCGGACAATGATATCGGACAACGTCGGGGATGAATGAATCGTTAACAAAGCTAGTCATGACCGAGTCGAGATTGTTAACAATAAAGAGGTCAATAAGAGAGTTCGTGGATTCTGTGAAGTGTGTTGGTTGGCTAATAAGCTGATGGAAACCGTATGAAGTATAAAGTGACTGAATTTTGTTGTGACCATACCGGCCGAGAGTAAGTTCATGTTGAAATCTCCAATCTTAACCTCTATCCATAAAGTTTCTAGACCGTTTATTAGAAGGTCAGGGTGTGCTTGGCTATAGATAGTATCGCGTACATATATTGCTACACCGCCACCTGGTCTTTCACGGCGGTCTAAGCGGTATGGAATTTTAAAATTAGGAATAAGAATGTCGTCATTCAAGATCTTATCAAGTTCAAGTTCAATATTTTATTAGGCATAAACAATATTGTTTCTTGCCCTTAACAATGGCAGATGTATAAGCGAAAAATACAAAAGTGAATACAATCAAACAAATCAAAGAACATACATGTAAACATACATTATCAAAGCTAGACTATCAGACAACCAGGTTTCAGTAAGAATGACTATGTCGTATTGTTGTAATTCAGTTTGGAGGATGAGTAATTATCTGTTGATTTGCTTTGTGATGAGTTTTAATTTACAGTTTGCAATTTTGCATAGACAATTTTCTGATAACAGGTAGATTCCTTATAAACATGTAATTATGTGCTTATTTGCTTTGTAATGTGCTTTAATTCACAGTTTTAAATTGTGCATTGTACATTTTGTTAAGCCTGTTAAATATTAAACTCTGATATAAAACTGCAAGGTTGTTGTTGTTGTTGTTGTTAAATATATATAATGTGTTGATTTCTCAAGATCACTAACAACAGAACAAACATTTCAAAAAAGTAAAATTTATAACGTTTATTTAACTTCATAATGTAGTAATAAATTGTGTAAAATCTACACAAGACAAGTAGATCTAAATGAATTAAGGCAACATAGACAAATTACAACTTAAACATGTGTAAATACTTCTTATAACCACAAAAGAGTCCTATTTATTTTAGTTTTTTGTGCCCCTGTATATGTCTACAAAATACCAGCTATTCTTCAATGGAAATCTGGATTATTTTATGAAAAATATTGTGAAATAAATAATAATAATTTTACTATGTAGGGGATTTTGTCCGTAGGGGATTATTTATACTAGGGGATTTTGTCCGTAGGGGATTATGTCATGTAGGGGATTTTGTCCGTTTTCTTGAAAATATACCTAGGGGATTTTGTCTGAAGGGGATTATGTCCGCATACCTCACGGGAATTTTTCACAGTTATTTGAGAGAACATTGACAGATGTGCTATCAAAATTAGCAAATTATAACAAGCGTATTGTTGGTAAGTTATACTGGTGTTAATGAATTACAAAAAATGTTTCATAAATTGATTGTGATATAAACTACTCGAAACCTAAATATCAATTTGAAGAAAATTAATCTTCATATAAGAAAAGTCTTTCGTTATACGAATCTTTAAATGGTCCGTTATGTTTTCATAATTCATATTCTATATTTATCTGAAGATGGTCTGTAGTGTCTACAATTATGTACATTATGCTTTCAGATGTACATTTTATATTCTTAATCAATCTAAAGAGTGTCATTAATATGTATATATCTGGTCCGTTATGTCTTATAGATGGTCCGTTATGACTTTTAGATGGTCCGTAATTTCTATAAATCTGGTCCGTTATGTCTTTTTGGTGGTCCGTCATGTCCTAAAAACTGGTCCGTTATGTCTGGTCCGTAATTAGCACAACTATTTGTACGCGACAAAGGCTTTTCATATATGCGATATTTGCCTTTAGCGTACAACCCAGTTAGCATTCAAATCAATGCGGAAAATTTTCCTTCTATTTCTTTATGCCGCCGACTGGAATTTGATCGCAAAGTTGGCGGCTCCATAAAGCATCTTAAACCATATGTACCTTTAAAAAATTTACATACCTGAAAAGCCACATTCAAGTAGAATCAATATATGTAATCCTTTATAAATAACGGTTTCGTTTTCTATGCAAAACTCTTTTAAACCTCCACACATGTCAACAAATTTTGATATCCGCGCTTCAAGTTTACCTGACTCACGACGTCACGTTTATCGATAAATAACAGAATTTAAATCGGGTCCATTTCCACCACAGTTTTGATCGTAACTGCTTGAGACGTAAAGAACAGACATCTGTAAAATGTCAGTATGATAATGGGTCTGTGCTTGCAGTCGAATTATTGAGACTAGTCCGTAATGGTCATGGTCCGTAATGTCCCGATACCGAAAATTTTCCGCATTGATTTGAATAGTAACTGGGTTGTGCGCGAAGGACGATCATCACATATAGAAAAGTAATTGTCGCGCACAAATAGTTGTGCTACAAGCCAATCAGAGGCTTCTAGATTTTGGTTTACAACAGTTGTTTTCTGAGTGATAACGACGGAGAAAGAGTCTATAGATAGATATGGTGCAGCACGAAACGGGTACTGCCTTTAACCTGTTTCTACTTTCGTTTTCGTTTCATTTTCTGAAAATGTAGCGCGTTTCTGAAAAATATCACGTGAACTTGGCTACGTTAGCAGAACTGATAGCGGTAAATGTTTTATTTCTTCATTTTGTAAATTACGCTTTTCTATCCAGATACGTTCTGTAGTATCGTCGTATTATCGTAAGTTATTATAGATCTAATAGAAAATGATTTGATACTTAAAAAGTAAAATGTGTATTTTTACCAGAAACACTGATTTACCATTTATACTGGTATACTGATATTGAAATGGAAGTCAACAATAAAACTCGGGTTTGCAGACAGTATACAGTTCAGCGAACAGTTTAGATCCTGATCAGATGTGTGTTAACTTAGAAAATTGTATCTACTCAAATAAGTCATATAGATCTATATGTCTTGGTCAGAGCTGGTTAAAAATGCCATAACAATTAAAAAAGGTCACACTTTTATATTCCTAGTCATAAAGCACACACATTGGTCAAATAGGTCAAAGAGAGGCTTATATTTATTTTGACATGCATGAAAAATCTTTTTTATCTGACAAGAATGTTAACTCTTGATTGACCATTTTTGGTTATTCCCCTTTCAGATGACAAACCTAAAACATGATGAAGCTGAAAACTTGAACATGTTGAAAGTTCTTGTGCTATTGGCACAATACTTAGAATATGTCATCTGCATGTACAATTTTTTTCTGACATCAAGCATGATAAGAATGATAATTCCTTACTATTAAATATTGTTTGAGTTATGCCCCTTTAAATAACTTTAATCTGAAACAAATTGTTTCGTTTGATTTGGAAAGTAATTGTTCTTTGAGCACAATACTTGAAAAACTTATCTGAATGAACCGTGCTGTCAATGTCAACAAGAAAGGTAACTTGATTGATATCTATTGAAAAAAAAATCATATATGCGTATGTTATGCAGCAAAAATTCATATTTTTGCATTTAAATTTCTATTTTGTTTTATTTCAGTATCAAATTATTATTTAATTAATTCTCAAATATGTTAAGAACTTCTCGAGTAACATTTATAACTAATCAAATGCCAATCAGCGTTTATAACACCTAAATCAGACCTGAGGCGATTACTTGGGGAAAATGTAATGATTAAATTACAATTACTTTGCTAATTTAAATTAATGATTAAATTACAATTACTTTATTTTTCAAATGTAATGATTAAATTACAATTACTTTGGTAAAGTAATCAGATTACATTTTGATAACATTTGATTACATGTACACACCAATTCAATGATATTGAAGATTTAGAAACATATCTCTCATATGCCAGAGATGGATACTCTTTGCTGTTTTTTCCAGAATTTTAATTGATTAGCGTTCATGTCAATACAGGGTGAAGAGAGATAATCTTCTAGTTCATTTTTCTTACAAGAGTAGTTCCTTTTTCTTTGTAATCATTAATATTTAATCACAATATGAAAGGATTTGCCTTCTGTGACTTCCTATATATTTGACACTTACTGTTTATTGTTTACAATAAAAATTAATTACTAAGTATTGTTTCGAGCATATGTCTCAACATGAGTCAACAAATTATTATTGCTTATAAAAAAGCAATGCAAAGCATTTTTCAAGATAGAGTGGATTTACCTTCTGAACAATAAGCATCTACTGGACCTTCCAGCAGACTTTACTTTTACAAGATTGGATTTTCCAACTTGACATTTAATTTACAGTGTGGATATTGCCAACTGACATTATTGATTATTTTATCACAATTTGGAACTACCAAACTATTGTATAAAATCTGTTTAACTCCAATCACTTTGAATTCCAGTGTATTTGACTTATATGTGTTATGTCTATGAAATTCATATACAAATAAAACTGTGGAACTTTTACAGAACATCTTCTTGAGTTAATTCCCCAGCATTCAAGGAGTGTAACATTCACAGCATAATACATATACAAAGCTGTTTCTGGCAACAAGAAACTATTGATTGAGCTATGCCCCATTCCAATGACTACAATAGTAACATTATCCCTGAACCAGTAACCGGTAACAATCATAACTACTTAGTCATATAACTACTATTGTCTATTTTGTATAACCTAAAACTTAATACTCCCTCACTAGCAAGCATTTAGTTGATCTTATGAGGGTCAATCTTCTCAACATCACGCTAAGTGATACTGATCTAAATTCAATTGTTGATAAATTTAAAGATGCCAAGGAATGAGACATAGACCTTTGAAAATTCTGAACTGAATAAAATTGAAATCTGAAAAAATAAAGTGCTGTAGAAATTAAATTTATGTTGAAAATGCTTATTTGTAAAAATTGTACATTAGTTTCTCTAAGTCTTAAACTCTTATTTCCATAAATTTAGTTTTCCCATTATGAACTATCATCAGGCATTAATTTCCTAAAACAAACAATTATAGCGCATAAATTTCCCAACTTGAAAGGCCAGGGCCTCTTCCCAATTTCCTGATGAAAAAGCCCTTTGCCTAAAACTTTTTTGTAATTATTTTTATTCAAGTAAGCATTAAAATACAGTACATCAAAATCACATTTTAAGCATCTTCTAAGTACAAATATAGTTAATAAAGTTACAAAGAATTTCGGATCCTATGTTATGTAACCATCACAAAATTTTTAAGCAATAATTTAGAACAAATTCATTTACAATTTCCCTTCAAAATGTGTATCAGTTTTACATGAGTTTTGCTAATGTTAACATCCATATTTGCTAGGTTTCAAACAGAGAATAGAAGATAGGATTCAAAGAAATTTCAAAAACAATTTATGACATTTTATCATGAGTTTTGCATACGTTAACATCAATATTTGCTATGTTTCAAACAGAGAATAAAAGACTTCAAAAAAGTTTCAAAAACAATTTATGACATTTTAACATGACAAATCTATTGCAGCCAAGCATGTGATAAAGGTCACTCATGAGATCAATTGCTAATGAAGGCTATATTTTATTGCCTTATTCACTGATTTAGAGAAAAATAAAACCTTTGAACAAAGACCACCTGAATTTATAAGTCATTCTCGGGATTTCCGTAAAACTTGATAAGTTCTTGTTCGATAGGCTTCATACTACAAAATTTAATGTCATCGAAAAAAAAGCTATTTTTGACGATTCCGCATATACGTAGAGTTGTTCTCGTTCGCACGTCTTTCCGTCCATACATACTTCCCTCCATACATGTTCCTCCAAAAACAACTCCTCCTAAACTATCAGGTGGATTGCTTTCAAACTTGCACAGATGATCAAGCAGGAAGTGTGGATGATTATAAAGACAGGAATTTTCCTGGGACTATTTTCACTAGAGTTATGGCCCTTTGTTATTACAAATGTTGTTGCAGCAGTTGGGGCATTAGTGTCCGAGGACACATTCTAGTTTTTATTGTGTCCCCTCCAAATGACTTGTATATGCTTGTAACTTGGAATATCTAATACATGTATATTAAAATCTAAATACTACAGTCAACAACATGCTTCCTGTTTAGTTTCCTAAATCACATTTGCAATTTTATTTAATTTCCTGCCATCCTTCCAACCTTTAACTATTATATTAAATTTTGTCTGAGTCAGCGCATACAACAAAGATTGAATCTATCACAGATAAATAAATGTATAAATCATGCTTTGTTTGAGGAGTTTTGGGGCAATTTACAAAGAAATATCTCCGATAACATTGTTTACTTTGGCTGGTTTTATAGCCAGAAGCTTTTTTCCCCAATGGCAAAAACGTCTTTTTCCCTAATTTTATGTAAAATAACATTCCAGTTCAAAGTTTTTCAAATCTAGTTTCTGAAATTGCCATCATATAAACTAAAATCACCACATTATTAATAAATTAAATGCTCTTATGTGCCATTCTAATATTAGTTAACCCTTTCCTCCATATATACATAATTTTACGCATGTGCGACAAGTGTAGATCCAGGTCAGCTGGCACATCCATGCCGTCTGATCAGGATCTGCACTGGTCTCTTTTTGGTCTGAAATAAGTTAAATAATAAAAAAGCGAATCTGTGCCATCTGATCAGGATCTAAACTGTTCACCAAGGAAAAAGGGTTTGTATCATAATGGAGGAAAGGGTTTAACATTTAATGAAAAATAAAACTGGAATTAGATAGCACACAAAATATTTGATATTTGTTTTTAATTTAAGGTATGATACTGATAAGATTTTGAATTCTGGGAGTATGGGTAACGTTACCAAATTTAAGAGAAAACCCTGGATGATCAGATGTTTTAAAAATTTAAGTTTAAATGTCTAGAAATTTAAGTTTTTAAAAATTTATTAATGAATTTAGATTATCCATCTTTAAAATGTGTGACAACTTAGTTTTGCTGATTGATTCTACAGATTCTTAAAGGAATGTTCGATTTTATGTATATTGCTGGAAGTGTGCTCCCTAATACTTAACTCCATTATATACCCCTTTATTTTGTGGGCAGACAGTCAAGATCCAGATCAGCCAGCACAATTTTGCCATCAGATCAGGATCTACACCATTTGCTTTAAGATTCATTTGGTTATTTCTGAGCAAGATTTGATCAGTGTGGATCCAGACCGGCATGGCTGATCTGAATCTACACTGGTGGCACTAGCTTTCAAATTAGTTTATAAAAGTTTAAGGATAAATCTAAATCTTTAACTTGCTGTCAAATGTTTTAAGTTACGGCATGATAACCTTTTAAAACTGTGTTTTGTGATTGTATTAATCTATTGTACTTGCACATTTATTGTCAAGTTGATAACGAAATAATTTATGTCAGCTGATAATGAAATAATACATGAAATGAAAGATGTCCAGAATACATGTTATATTGTTGATGTTGCCTGCATGTCACATGACTTATGTTGTTGACTTTAATAAGTTTTGCCAAGCTTCCCACGAGTGCATATCAGTTTGGGTTATAACTATATGCATTTTGTGGTGAGGAGGCCCAAAGTACCGCAGGGGCCCTAATGGGCACCCGAGACAGTAGAACATCAAAACAACCTACTCACATGAAAGATTCAGACTCTGTAGTGGTGAGAACCTATGGCCCTTTAATTGATAGATACATCTTTATTGCATGATCAGGATCTACATGTACACTGTTTGCTTTAAGATTCATTAAGGTTCATTAAGGTTCATTAAGGTTATTTCTGACCAAGATGCGACCAGTGCAGATCCAGATCAGATGGCACAGATGTGCTGGCTGATCAGAATCTACACTAGTTGCACATGCGTAAAAACAGGTATATATGTAGTAAAGAGTTAACCACTTATCCAAAGAGGCATGCATGTGGCACAACTTATCAAAATTAAACCACCCCATAATGTAATATTAATTAGACTAATATTTCATTGTCCCATATTATAGTTTTGCGCTCCTTTCTACCCCACAGTCCCAGAGAAAGACTTAATAGTGGGGTTTCACTGTATATGTATTTATTCTATTTAATCTGTTTTTAGATTTGGAGAAATGCCTCGTCAACAGCCAAGCTTCAATCTGGTAGTCAAGGTAGCAGATGCTTTCATAAACTTCTTAGATGATGGTGATTATCCTGATGTCTTTAAGAGAGACGATTTAAAAACTTTGTACGACTTAACATTCACTGAGCGAAGAAGATCGACTCCGGAAGGCTATGTTAAAGTAGCATATGGCAAAATATTTAAAGAACTAAAAGCAAGAAAAGCTCTTCATGAACTAGGCGATTATGTTTCATTTGGTGAAGACATCCAAGATTTGTATGAGCATTTGCTCGGATCTGAGGAGCACAAGCAAACATTAGAGGAATGGCAGAAAAGGGCTGAAAGTAATCCCTATTTTTGTGAGTTCTGTGGTGTTGATTGCCAAAGTGACAGATGTTTCAGGGATCACCAAAATGGAGCCAGACATAGAATTCACAAGTTTCACTACCAGCTGTTTAAAAACAGGTATTTTTTTTTTAGTTAAAACATGTTATTGTAAATTTTAAAAGTGTTTATTTTTATTTTTTACCCACTTTAAATGTTTCATAAATGGTTACATTTATCAGGGCAATCTGATCAACCTTTTTTGGGATTGTCCCGGCTAGCTCAGTTCATTGCATCGCCAGAATTGCAGGACTAGGGGCTGTCACCATGATGGTGGAGGTTTGCGACCAGCTAGAGTCACTTTCATTTGAAATTCACAGTAGCGCTATTTGTGCAGTGTGGCGGCTGTAAAAAGTCTCACCGTTTATATAATATAGTCAGTACTGTTATCAGTAAAATAACCCGTTACCGATGTCATGGATTGCAGTGATGGTTACATATATCAGGGCTATTGGATCAACCTTTTTTGGTGTTGTCCCGCCTAGCTCAGTTGATTGCGTAGCCGGAATTGCAGGACTAGGCGCTGTCACCGTGACGGTGCAGGTTAGTTCCCAGCTAGAGTCACTATCATAAAGACATGTTCTCATTAAACCAATGAGCAAAGTAATGACTGATGGTAAAAACTTCAAAATGGATTGGCATTTGCCTCTATGTATTCAAATTATTTTGTAAAGACAGATATGCACAGCATATATTCTGTGCCCAAGATCTTAAATAAAGAGACCAGTCTTGATTGAATCTCAAGCATCGGATTGGCTAAAATGGCGCTGGTCAGATGCTTGAGATTTTAGACTGGTTGCTAATCTTAGTTTTATGATCTCCGGCCCTGGTCACCTGTCCCATGTGATAAAAGGCATATCCAATGAGTGAATGTTTATTATTTTTATTTAGGATGGCAAAGTATCAAATTGAGCAGTTTTGCTGGGGTATAAATTTGTGCATTTACCCTTGCGCAATTTGTAGTATGCAATATACCCCAGTAGATCTATTTATTGAGATATGTAACTCAGTTCTTGATGATATATTCAAGGGACCAGTTCTTGTCATGTCCGAGCGGTATAGAGATTCAGTCGGAACCTCCAGTCAGCAGTAAAACCCTGCTGATTGAGAAAGATTGCACACCAGGGAAAGAGGTCACTATGTCCTTGTCTCTTCAAAATACAAACCTGACAAACACGCTGATATTTAACAGACATTTGTTGTTGTGGGACACTGGCGTCTTCACAATGTTACAGAAGGACAGGAAGACTGTCCGGAACAAACGCCACATTGCTCCAGGTTTGAAATTATAGAACTTTGTAAATTATTAAAATTATCAATTTATATAGAACTTTGTAAATTATTAAAATTATTAATTTATTCTAAGTACATCAAATTAGAAATTCTTTGAGATCTATGGGAAAATTCCCAATAGAGTAAATGTTAACATTTCTGTGATATTCTAACGCATTTTGACTAAAGATGTTGTTTTTTTACCTTAAATCCTTAATTATAGGTAATTTTGTCTTATAAACTTAATGAGATCGTTTTAAACATTAGCACCAACTTTCCAAAGATAATATTACTATTTACTATTGACCCTTTCTCAATATATTCGCATTTTTACGTATGTGCGACCAGTGTAGGTCCAGATAGCTGACACATCCGTGCCGTCAGATCGGGATCTGCACTGGTTGCATTTGGTCAGAAATAACCTAATGAATAAAAAAGGAGAACAGTTTAGATCTGTGCTGTCTGGTGTATATATGGAGGAAAGGGTTAAATATACAAACATTTTTTGTTGGATTGTTTAGTATGCCCATAATGGAAATGAATGATGAAGCTTTTTTTTCTTCAGGGCATAGCTATGATTTACTTGTGAAATGCAAGGCACCAGTTGACTTTGGTCACCACTTTGTTCCATGTGCTTTCTACTTCGACTGGAAGGATCGGCAGCAAAAGTTGATTGACAAGGATGAAAACACCCAGGAATTTGTAGTGCGATTTTTCTCCGTTCATGTTCTTGGTAAGTGTTCTCCTGCACCAATCCTGGCTTTTGGCTGTTACTGTGATTATTCTAATAAGCACCTGGGAGTTTGAATTTATTATAACTATTTATAAGACCATTTCATTATAAATCTTTTCTCCATATTATGATATATATGCCTTTTAATGCATGTGCAACTGGTGTAGATTCATATCAGCTGGCACATCCTTGCAATCTTATCTACTCTGGTCGTATCTTGGTAAAAAATAATGTAATAAATCTAAAACAATGTAGTGAACAGTTAGATCCTGATCAAAACAAAAATAAACAACCTTGTAGACCTAACAAGAATGTGGCTTATAGAAAGATATGCTTTGTATCTAATAAAATTAATGATGATTTGAAATAGTATACATATTTGTCTTCAGGTGACCTCCATGAGGAAATGGCCCCTACAGCTCCCTTCAACTATCCGGACCAGATCCCAGATTTCTTTCCAGAGGAGATAGTTAAAGGAGTAGAACCTCCGAGGTAAGTGCAGTGCCACAGTTTTTGAGTCACCTTTCAAAGAAAAGGCGATACATATGGATTGCTTTATCCATCTGTCCTTCCGTCCTTCTGTCCTTCCGTCCTTCCATCATGAAAACTTAACATTGGCAATAACATTGCCATTTGACATTTCTTAATATTTTTTCGAGGAAACTTTTAAATTATATTTCTTATGACAACATGCTCGTGATGATGCCAAGTTCTTTAGGCCAAGGTGGAGTTATGCCCCTTTGTGTACTTGCAATTTTATTCCGACTTAGTTCCAGAGGGCTACACAAGTGACCAACTGAACATCCATCTAGTTTAAAAAAAAAATGCATTCTTATCTAGAAGAGATTATACAGTACTGAAAATCATGAGACTGACAAATGGATCGGGAGTGGAGTGGAAGCAGACCATAAATCTATCTGTGTAGGAGCAGAATCATTGGAATCGGAATGGAATTAAAATGAATTGGTATTCATGAGTGTTTTATTTTTTTGAACCTGAAAGATCTGAGCGATTTGACAGGATTGAAGTGGATCGATACTACTGATAGCTTATCAGTTATAAAAAGTAGCCAGATCGCTTTTTCCTCTTCAGAATCTTCCGCTTTCCTTCAAACTATTGACTAATCAAAATAAGGAGCAGAAGAAACGTAGCCGAGTGAAAAGATTGTTTAAAGCACATTGTTAGGACCAAAAGAATTGAAATGCAATCAAACTTGAATTGAATTAGAATCAGAATGAAACTGGAATGCATATAAGTGTTAAGCAGATTGAAGGCAGACCAGAGTGGAATCTGCAAAAATTGGCAATTTCATGATTTTCAGTTTCGTACCAGTGATTAAGGTCATGTAAAACGATGAAATTTATTTTGGTCAAAGGGTCATTTTGTCAGCAACTAACCCAAATATATATTTTGATATTTGAAACATTTATTATTTAATTATTTTATTGTGATATGTGACTATTCACATTTAAATATTTTCATCCTTATACATGACCAAGCACCTTT